>CAWVNZ010001258.1:0-174771 GCA_963930735.1 Dioctria linearis
TTGCTAATTCAGATTTTTTTTTTTTTTTGTTAATTCAGATTTTTTTTTGCTAATTTTTTTTTTGTTTTTTTGCTAATTCAGATATTTTTTTTTGCTAAATTTTATTTTTTTTTGCTAATTCAGATTTTTTTTTTGCTAATTTTTTTTTTTGCTAATTTAGTTTTTTTTTTTTTTGCTAATTCAGATTTTTTTTTTTTTTGCTATTTCTGATTTTTTTTTTGCTAATTCAGATTTTTTTTTGCTAATTTTTTATTTTTTTTGCTAATTCAGATTTTTTTTTTTGCTAATTCAGATTTCTTTTTTTATTTTTTTTGCTAATTTTTATTTTTTTTGCTAATTCAGATTTTTTTTTGCTAATTCAGATTTTTTTTTGCTAATTTTTTTTTTTGCTAATTTTTATTTTTTTTGCTAATTCAGATTTTTTTTTCTAATTCAGATTTTTTTTTGCTAATTTTTGTTTTTTTTTGCTAATTCAGATTTTTTTCCAGATTTTTTTTTTGATTTTTTTTTGCTAATTTAGATTTTTTTTTTTTTTTCTAATTCAGATTTTTTTTTTTTTGCTATTTCTGATTTTTTTTTTGCTAATTCAGATTTTTTTTATAATTTTTTTTTTTTTTGCTAATTCAGATTTTTTTTTTTTTGCTATTTTTTTTTTTTTACTAATTCAGATTTGTTTTTGCTATTTCAGATTTTTTTTTCTAATTTTTTTTTTTGCTAATCAGATTTTTTTTTTTATTTTTTTTTTTGTATATTTTTTTTTTTTTTTGCTATTTCAGATTTTTTTCCTAATTTTTTTTTGCTAATCAGATTTTTTTTTGCTAATTCAGATTTTTTTTTGCTAATAATTTTTTTTTTTTTTTTTTTTTGCTAATTCAGATTTTTTTTTTTTGCTAATTTTTATTTTTTTTTGCTAATTCAGATTTTTTTTTGTTTTTTTTTTTTGCTAATTTAGATTTTTTTTTTGCTATTTTTTTTTTTTGCTAATTCAGATTTTTTTTTTGCTAATTCTTTTTTTTTTTTGCTAATTCAGATTTTTTTTCTGATTTTTTTTTTTTTGCTAATATAGATTTTTTTTTTCTTGCTAATTCAGATTTTTCTTTTTTTTGCTAATTCTGATTTTTTTTTTGCTAATTCAGTTTTTTTTTTTTATAATTTTATTTTTTTTTTGCTAATTCAGATTTTTTTTTTGCTATTTTGCTAATTTTTTTTTTTGCTAATTCAGATTTTTTTTTTCAATTTTTTTTTTTGCGAACTCAGATTTTTCTTTTTTTTTGCTAATTCAGATTTTTTTTTTCTGATTTTTTTTTTTTTTTTTTAGCTAATTTAGATTTTTTTTTTTCATGCTAATTCAGATTTTTTTTGCTAATTCTGATTTTTTTTTTTTTTTCTAATTCAGATTTTTTTTTTTTTGCTATTTCTGATTTTTTTTTTGCTAATTCAGATTTTTTTTTGCTAATTTTTTATTTTTTTTGCTAATTCAGATTTTTTTTTTTTGCTAATTCAGATTTCTTTTTTTATTTTTTTTGCTAATTTTTATTTTTTTTGCTAATTCAGATTTTTTTTTGCTAATTCAGATTTTTTTTTGCTAATTTTTTTTTTTTGCTAATTTTTATTTTTTTTGCTAATTCAGATTTTTTTTTCTAATTCAGATTTTTTTTTGCTAATTTTTGTTTTTTTTTGCTAATTCAGATTTTTTTCCAGATTTTTTTTTGATTTTTTTTTGCTAATTTAGATTTTTTTTTTTTTTTCTAATTCAGATTTTTTTTTTTTGCTATTTCTGATTTTTTTTTTGCTAATTCAGATTTTTTTTTATAATTTTTTTTTTTTTTGCTAATTCAGATTTTTTTTTTTTGCTATTTTTTTTTTTTTTACTAATTCAGATTTTGTTTTTGCTATTTCAGATTTTTTTTTCTAATTTTTTTTTTGCTAATCAGATTTTTTTTTTTATTTTTTTTTTGTATATTTTTTTTTTTTTTGCTATTTCAGATTTTTTTTCCTAATTTTTTTTTGCTAATCAGATTTTTTTTTGCTAATTCAGATTTTTTTTTGCTAATAATTTTTTTTTTTTTTTTTTTTGCTAATTCAGATTTTTTTTTTTGCTAATTTTTATTTTTTTTTGCTAATTCAGATTTTTTTTTGTTTTTTTTTTTGCTAATTTAGATTTTTTTTTTGCTATTTTTTTTTTTTGCTAATTCAGATTTTTTTTTGCTAATTCTTTTTTTTTTTTTGCTAATTCAGATTTTTTTTCTGATTTTTTTTTTTTTGCTAATATAGATTTTTTTTTTCTTGCTAATTCAGATTTTTCTTTTTTTTTGCTAATTCTGATTTTTTTTTGCTAATTCAGTTTTTTTTTTTTATAATTTTATTTTTTTTTTGCTAATTCAGATTTTTTTTTTGCTATTTTGCTAATTTTTTTTTTGCTAATTCAGATTTTTTTTTTCAATTTTTTTTTTTGCGAACTCAGATTTTTCTTTTTTTTTGCTAATTCAGATTTTTTTTTTCTGATTTTTTTTTTTTTTTTTTAGCTAATTTAGATTTTTTTTTTTCATGCTAATTCAGATTTTTTTTGCTAATTCTGATTTTTTTTTTGCTAATTCAGATTTTTTTTTATACAATTTTTTTTTTTTTTGCTAATTTTTTTTTTGCAAATTTTTATTTTGCTAACTCAGATTTTTTTTTCAATTTTTTTTTTTTGCGAATTCAGATTTTTCTTTTTTTTTTGCTAATTCAGATTTTTTTTTTGCTAATTCTGATTTTTTTTTTTGCTAATTCAGATTTTTTTTTTATAATTTTTTTTTTTTGCTAATTTTTTTTTTTTGCTAATTTTTTTTTTTTTTTTGCTAATTCAGATTTTTTTTTCAATTTTTTTCTTGCGAATTCAGATTTTTTTTTTTTTTGTTTATTTTTTTTTGCTATTTTTCTAATTTTTTTTTGCTAATCAGATTTTTTTTTTTTTTTTTTGCTAATTCAGATTTTTTTTTTTGCTAATTTTTTTTTGCTAATTCAGATTTTTTTTGCTAATTTTTTTTTTTTTGCTAATTCAGATTTTTTTTTCTAATTTTTTTTTTTTTGCTAATTCAGATTTTTTTTTTCTAATTTTTTTTTGTTTTTTTTTTTGCTAATTTAGATTTTTTTTTTGCTAATTTTTTTTTTTGCTTATTCAGTTTTTTTTTCTAATTTTTTTTTTTTTTTTTTTGCAAATTCAGATTTTTTTTTCTGATTTTTTCGTTTTTTTTTTTTGCTAATATAGATTTTTTTTTTTGCTAATTCAGATTTTTTTATTTTTTTTTGCTAATTGAGATTTTTTTTTTTTTGCTAATTCTGATTTTTTTTTTTGCTAATTCAGATTTTTTTTTTATAATTTTTATTTTTTTTTGCTAATTCAGATTTTTTTTTGCTATTTTTTTTTTTTGCTAATTTTTTTTTTTTTTGCTAATTCAGATTTTTTTTTCTGATTTTTTTTTTTTTGCTAATATAGATTTTTTTTTTTTTGCTAATTCAGATTTTTTTTTTGCTATTTTGCTAATTTTTTTTTTTGCTAATTCAGATTTTTTTTTTCAATTTTTTTTTTGCGAACTCAGATTTTTCTTTTTTTTTGCTAATTCAGATTTTTTTTTTCTGATTTTTTTTTTTTTTTTTTTAGCTAATTTAGATTTTTTTTTTTATGCTAATTCAGATTTTTTTTGCTAATTCTGATTTTTTTTTTGCTAATTCAGATTTTTTTTTATACAATTTTTTTTTTTTTGCTAATTTTTTTTTTGCAAATTTTTATTTTGCTAACTCAGATTTTTTTTTCAATTTTTTTTTTTTGCGAATTCAGATTTTTCTTTTTTTTTTTGCTAATTCAGATTTTTTTTCTAATGTTTTTTTGCTAATTTGTGTTTTTTTGCTATTTCAGATTTTTTTTTCTAATTTTTTTTTGTTTTTTTTTTTTGCTAATTTTTTTTTTTTTTTTTTGCTAATTTAGATTTTTTTTTTTTTGCTAATTCAGATTTTTTTTTTCCTAATTCTGATTTTTTTTTTGCTAATTCAGATTTTTTTTTTATATAATTTTTTTTTATTTTTTTTTTTGCTAATTCAGATTTTTTTTTTGCTCTATTTTTTTTGCTAATTTTTTTTTTTTTGCTAATTTTTAATTTTTTTTTTTGCTAATTCAGATTTTTTTTTTCAAATTTTTTTTTCAATTTTTTTTTTTTTGCGAATTCAGATTTTTCCTTTTTTTTGCTAATCAGATTTTTTTTTTTTTGCTAATTCAGATTTTTTTTTTATTCATTTTTTTTTGCTATTTCAGTTTTTTTCTAATTTTTTTTTGCTAATCAGATTTTTTTTTTTTTTTGCTAATTCAGATTTTTTTTTGCTAATTTTTTTTTTTTTTTTGCTAATTCAGATTTTTTTTTTGCTAATTTTTTTTTTTTTTTTGCTAATTCAGATTTTTGTTCTTGTTTTTTTTTTTTGCTAATTTAGATTTTTTTTTTTGCTAATTTTTTTTTTTGCTAATTTAGATTTTTGCTAATTTAGATTTTTTTTTTTTGCTAATTCAGATTTATTTATTTTTTTTGCTAATTCTGATTTTTTTTTGCTAATTCAGATTTTTTTTTTATAATTTTTTATTTTTTTCTTTCCTAATTCAGATTTTTTTTTTGCTATTTTTTTTTTGTTAATTTTTGTTTTGCTAATTTTTTTTTTTTGCTAATTCAGATTTTTTTTTAAATTTTTTTTTTTTGCGAATTCAGATTTTTCTTTTTTTTTTTGCTAATTCAGATTTTTTTTTTTCTAATTTTTTTTGCTAATTTTTTTTTTTTTGTACGAATTCAGATTTTTTTTTTTTTTTTGCTAATTCAGATTTTTTTTTTGCTAATTTATTTTTTTTTTTGCTAATTCAGATTTTTTTTTTCTATTTCAGATTTTTTTTTCTAATTTTTTTTTTTGCTAATTCAGATTTTTTTTCTAATTTTTGTAATTCAATTTTTTTTTTTTTTTTGCTAATTCAGATTTTTTGCTAATTTTTTTTTTTTTTTTTTGCTAATTCAGATTTTTTTTTTGTTAATTCAGATTTTGTTTTTTTCTAATTTTTATTTTTTTTTTTGCTAATTCAGATTTTTTTTTTTTTTTGCTATTTTTTATTTTTTTTTTTTTTTGGTAATTCAGATTTTTTTTCAAATTTTTTTTTTTGTAATTCAGATTTTTTTTTTTTTGCTAATTTAGATTTTTTTTTTGCTAATTCAGATTTTTTTTTTGCTAATTTTTTTTTTTTTTTGCTAATTCAGATTTTTTTTTCTGATTTTTTTTTTTTTTTTTTTGCTTATATAGGTTTTTTTTTTTTTTGCTAATTCAGATTATTTTTTTTTTTTGCTAATTCTGATTTTTTTTTTGCTAATTCAGATTTTTTTTTATAGTTTTTTTTTTTTTTGCTAATTCAGATTTTTTTTTTGCTAATTTTTTTTGCTAATTCAAATTTTTTTTCAAAATTTTTTTTTTTTTGCGAACTCAAATTTTTCTTTTTTTTTTCTAATTCAGATTTTTTTTCTAATTTTTTTTTGCTAATTTTTGTTTTTTTTTTGCTAATTCAGATTTTTTTTTTTGCTAATTCAGATTTTTTTTTTTTTTTGTTAATTCAGATTTTTTTTTGCTAATTTTTTTTTTGTTTTTTTGCTAATTCAGATATTTTTTTTTGCTAAATTTTATTTTTTTTTGCTAATTCAGATTTTTTTTTTGCTAATTTTTTTTTTTGCTAATTTAGTTTTTTTTTTTTTTTTGCTAATTCAGATTTTTTTTTGCTAATTCTGATTTTTTTTTTGCTAATTCAGATTTTTTTTTTATAATTATTTTTTTTTTTTGCTAATTCAGATTTGTTTTTTTGCTATTTTTTTTTTGCTAATTTTTTTTTTTTGCTAATTTTTATTTTTTTTATAATTTTTATTTTTTTTTGCTAATTCAGATTTGTTTTTTTGCTATTTTTTTTTTTTTTTTGCTAATTTTTTTTTTTTTTTTTTGCTAATTCAGATTTTTTTTTTGTTAATTTTTTTTTGCTAATTCAGATTTTTTTTGTCCTACTTTTTTTTGCTAATTTTTATTTTTTTTTCGCTAATTCAGATTTTTTTTGTCCTAATTTTTTTGCTAATTTTTTTTGCTAATTCAGATTTTTTTTTTGCTATTTTTTTTTTTTTTTTTTTGCTAATTCAGATTTTTTTTTTGTTAATTTTTTTTTGCTAATTCAGATTTTTTTTGTCCTACTTTTTTTTGCTAATTTTTATTTTTTTTTTTCGCTAATTCAGATTTTTTTTGTCCTAATTTTTTTTGCTAATTTTTTTTTTTTTTTTGTAATCCAGATTTTTTTTTTTTTTTGCTAATTCAGATTTTTTTGTCCTAATTTTTTTGCTAATTTTTTTTGCTAATTCAGATTTTTTTTTGCTAATTCAGATTTTTTTTTTGCTAATTTTTTTTTTTTTTGCTAATTCAGATTTTTTTTTTGTTAATTTTTTTTTTTCGCTAATTTTTATTTTTTTTTCTAATTCAGATTTTTTTTTTTGCTAATTTAGATTTTTTTTTCAATTTTTTTTTTTTTTTGCTAATTCAGATTTTTTTTTTTTTGCTATTTCAGATTTTTTTTTGCTAATCAGATTTTTTTTTGCTAATTCAGATTTTTTTTCTAATTTTTGTAATTCAATTTTTTTTTTTTTTTTTTTGCTAATTCAGATTTTTTATTCTATTTTTTTTTTGCTAATTTTTTTTTTTTTTTTTTTGCTAATTCAGATTTTTTTTTTTGTTAATTCAGATTTTTTTTTTTTGCTAATTTTTTTTTTTTTGCTAAGATAGGTTGTTTTTTTTTTTTGCTAATTCAGATTATTTTTTTTTTGCTAATTCTGATTTTTTTTTGCTAATTCAGATTTTTTTTTTATAGTTTTTTTTTTTTTTTTGCTATTTTTTTTTTGCTAATTTTTTTTGCTAATTCAAATTTTTTTTTCAAAATTTTTTTTTTTTTTTTGCGAACTCAGATTTTTCTTTTTTTTTCTAATTCAGATTTTTTTTCTAATTTTTTTTTGCTAATTTTTGTTTTTTTTTTGCTAATTCAGATTTTTTTTTTTTTTTTTGCTAATTTTTTTTTTGTTTTTTTGCTAATTCAGATTTTTTTTTTTTGCTAATTTTTATTTTTTTTTGCTAATTCAGATTTTTTTTTTGCTAATTTTTTTTTGCTAATTTAGTTTTTTTTGCTAATTCAGATTTTTTTTTTGCTAATTCTGATTTTTTTTTTTGCTAATTCAGATTTTTTTTTTATAATTTTTATTTTTTTTTGCTAATTCAGATTTGTTTTTTTGCTATTTTTTTTTTTTTGCTGATTTTTTTTTTTTTTTGCTAATTTTTTTTTTTTTTTTTTTTTGCTAATTCAGATTTTTTTTTTGCGAATTCAGATTTTTCTTTTTTTTTTTGCTAATTCAGATTTTTTTTTCTAATTTTTTTTTGCTAATTTTTGTTTTTTTTTTTTTTGCTAATTCAGATTTTTTTTTTGCTATTTCAGATTTTTTTTTTGCTAATCAGATTTTTTTTTTTGATAATTCAGATTTTTTTTTTTTTTAATTTTTTTTTTTTTTTTTTTGCTATTTCAGATTTTTTTTTCTAATTTTTTTTTGCTAATCAGATTTTTTTTTTGCTAATTCAGATTTTTTTTTTGCTAATTTTTATTTTTTTTTTGCTAATTCAGATTTTTTTTTTTTTTAATTTTTTTTTTTCGCTAATTTTTTTTTTTTTTTGCTAATTCAGATTTTTTTTTTGGCTAATTTTTATTTTTTTTTTGCTAATTCAGATTTTTTTTTTTGCTAATACAGATTTTTTTTTTTGCTAATTCAGATTTTTTTTTTTGCTAATTCAGATTTTTTTTTTTGCTAATTTTTTTGCTAATTCAGATTTTTTTTCTGATTTTTTTTTTTTTTTTGCTAATCAATTTAAATTTTTTTTTTGCTAATTCAGATTTTTTTTTGCTAATTCTGATTTTTTTTTTTTGCTAATTCAGATTTTTTTTTTTATAATTTTTTTTTTTTGCTATTTTTTTTTTTTTTGCTAATTCAGATTTTTTTTTCAATTTTTTTTTTGCGAATTCAGATTTTTCTTTTTTTTTGCTAATTCAGATTTTTTTTTCTAATGTTTTTTTTTGCTAATTTTTGTTTTTTTTTTTTTTTTTGCTAATTCAGATTTCTTTTTTTGCTATTTCAGATTTTTTTTTCTAATTTTTTTTTTGTTAAACAGATTTTTTTTTTCCTAATTCAGATTTTTTTTTTATTTTTTTTTTGCTATTTCAGTTTTTTTCTAATTTTTTTTGCTAATCAGATTTTTTTTTTGCTAATTCAGATTTATTTTTTTGCTAATTTTTTTTTTGTTTTGCTAATTCAGATTTTTTTTTTTGCTAATTCAGATTTTTTTTTTATATAATTTTTTTTTTTTTTTTGCTAATTCAGATTTTTTTTTTGCTATTTTTTTTTTGCTAATTTTTTTATTTTTTGCTAATTTTTTTTTTTTGCTAATTCAGATTTTTCTTTTTTTTTTTGCTAATTCAGATTTTTCTTTTTTTTTGCTAATTCAGATTTTTTTTTGCTAATTTTTGTTCTTTTTTTTTGCTAATTCAGATTTATTTTTTTTTTGCTATTTCAGATTTTTTTTTCTAATTTTTTTTTGCTAATCAGATTTTTTTTTTTTTTTTGCTAATTCAGATTTTTTTTTTTTTTTGTTTATTTTTTTTTGCTATTTCAGATTTTTTTTCTAATTTTTTTTTGCTAATCAGATTTTTTTTTTTTTTTTGCTAATTCAGATTTTTTTTTGCTAATTCAGATTTTTTTTTGCTAATTTTTTTTTTTTGCTAATTCAGATTTTTTTTTTTCTAATTTTTTTTTGTTTTTTTTTTGCTAATTTAGATTTTTTTTTTGCTAATTTTTTTTTTTGCTTATTCAGATTTTTTTTTCTAATTTTTTTTTTTTTTTTGCTAATTCAGATTTTTTTTTTCTGATTTTTTCGTTTTTTTTTTTTGCTAATATAGATTTTTTTTTTTGCTAATTCAGATTTTTTTTTTTTTTTGCTAATTGAGATTTTTTTTTTTTTGCTAATTCTGATTTTTTTTTTTGCTAATTCAGATTTTTTTTTTATAATTTTTATTTTTTTTTGCTAATTCAGATTTTCTTTTTGCTATTTTTTTTTTGCTAATTTTTTTTTTTTTGCTAATTCAGATTTTTTTTTCAATTTTTTTTTTTTGCGAACTCAGATTTTTCTTTTTTTTTGTTAATTCAGATTTTTTTTGCTAATTTTTTTTTTTTTTGCTAATTCAGATTTTTTTTTTTTTGCTAATTCAGATTTCTTTTTTATTTTTTTGCTAATTTTTATTTTTTTTGCTAATTCAGATTTTTTTTTGCTAATTCAGATTTTTTTTTGCTATTTTTTTTTTTTTTTGCTAATTTTTATTTTTTTTGCTAATTCAGATTTTTTTTTCTAATTCAGATTTTTTTTTGCTAATTTTTGTTTTTTTTTTGCTAATTCAGATTTTTTTCCAGATTTTTTTTTTGATTTTTTTTTTCTAATTTAGATTTTTTTTTTTTCTAATTCAGATTTTTTTTTTTTTTGCTAATTCTGATTTTTTTTTTGCTAATTCAGATTTTTTTTTATAATTTTTTTTTTTTTTGCTAATTCAGATTTTTTTTTTTTGCTATTTTTTTTTGTGCTAATTCAGATTTTTTTTTTGCTATTTCAGATTTTTTTTTCTAATTTTTTTTTTGCTAATCAGATTTTTTTTTTTATTTTTTTTTTGTATTTTTTTTTTTTTGCTATTTCAGATTTTTTTTCCTAATTTTTTTTTGCTAATCAGATTTTTTTTTGCTAATTCAGATTTTTTTTTGCTAATTTTTTTTTTTTTTTTTGCTAATTCAGATTTTTTTTTTTGTTAATTTTTATTTTTTTTTGCTAATTCAGATTTTTTTTTGTTTTTTTTTTTGCTAATTTAGATTTTTTTTGGCTATTTTTTTTTTTTTGCTAATTCAGATTTTTTTTTTGCTAATTCTTGTTTTTTTTGCTAATTCAGATTTTTTTTTTTTTGCTAATATAGATTTTTTTTTTTTTTTTGCTAATTCAGATTTTTTTTTTTTTTGCTAATTCTGATTTTTTTTTTGCTAATTCAGTTTTTTTTTTATAATTTTATTTTTTTTTTTTGCTAATTCAGATTTTTTTTTTGCTATTTTGCTAATTTTTTTTTTTGCTAATTCAGATTTTTTTTTCAATTTTTTTTTTTGCGAACTCAGATTTTTCTTTTTTTTTGCTAATTCAGATTTTTTTTCTATTTTTTTTTTGCTAATTTTTATTTTTTTTTTTTGCTAATTCAGATTTTTTTTTTTGTTAATTCAGATTTTTTTTTTTGCTAATTTTTTTTTTTTTTTTGCTAATATAGGTTGTTTTTTTTTTGCTAATTCAGATTATTTTTTTTTTTGCTAATTCTGATTTTTTTTTGCTAATTCAGATTTTTTTTTTCTAGTTTTTTTTTTTTTGCTATTTTTTTTTTTGCTAATTTTTTTTTGCTAATTCAAATTTTTTTTTCAAAATTTTTTTTTTTTTTTGCGAACTCAGATTTTTCTTTTTTTTTCTAATTCAGATTTTTTTCTAATTTTTTTTTGCTAATTTTTTTTTTGTTTTTTTGCTAATTCAGATTTTTTTTTTTGCTAATTCAGATTTTTTTTTTTTTTTTGCTAATTCAGATTTTTTTTTTGCTAATTTTTTTTTGCTAATTTAGTTTTTTTTTTTTTTTGCTAATTCAGATTTTTTTTTGCTAATTCTGATTTTTTTTTTGCTAATTCAGATTTTTTTTTATAATTTTTATTTTTTTTTGCTAATTCAGATTTGTTTTTTTGCTATTTTTTTTTTTTTGCTAATTTTTTTTTTTTTTTGCTAATTTTTTTTTTTTTTTTTTTTTTGCTAATTCAGATTTTTTTTTTGCGAATTCAGATTTTTCTTTTTTTTTTGCTAATTCAGATTTTTTTTTTCTAATTTTTTTTGCTAATTTTTGTTTTTTTTTTTTTTTTGCTAATTCAGATTTTTTTTTTTGCTATTTCAGATTTTTTTTTTGCTAATCAGATTTTTTTTTTTGATAATTCAGATTTTTTTTTTTTAATTTTTTTTTTTTTTTTTTTTGCTATTTCAGATTTTTTTTTCTAATTTTTTTTTGCTAATCAGAGTTTTTTTTTGCTAATTCAGATTTTTTTTTTGCTAATTTTTATTTTTTTTTTTGCTAATTCAGATTTTTTTTTTTTGTTAATTTTTTTTTTCGCTAATTTTTTTTTTTTTTTTGCTAATTCAGATTTTTTTTTTGGCTAATTTTTATTTTTTTTTTGCTAATTCAGATTTTTTTTTTTGCTAATACAGATTTTTTTTTTGCTAATTCAGATTTTTTTTTTCTAATTCAGATTTTTTTTTTGCTAATTCAGATTTTTTTTTCTGATTTTTTTTTTTTTTTTTTTTGCTAATTTAAATTTTTTTTTTGCTAATTCAGATTTTTTTTTGCTAATTCTGATTTTTTTTTTGCTAATTCAGATTTTTTTTTTTATAATTTTTTTTTTTTTTGCTAATTTTTTTTTTTGCTAATTTTTTTTTTTTTTTTTGCTAATTCAGATTTTTTTTTCAATTTTTTTTTTGCGAATTCAGATTTTTCTTTTTTTTTGCTAATTCAGATTTTTTTTCTAATGTTTTTTTTTGCTAATTTTTGTTTTTTTTTTTTTTTGCTAATTCAGATTTTTTTTTTTGCTATTTCAGATTTTTTTTTTCTAATTTTTTTTTTGTTAAACAGATTTTTTTTTTTCCTAATTCAGATTTTTTTTTTTTGCTATTTCAGTTTTTTGCTAATTTTTTTTTTTTTTTTGCTAATATAGGTTGTTTTTTTTTGCTAATTCAGATTATTTTTTTTTTTTGCTAATTCTGATTTTTTTTTGCTAATTCAGATTTTTTTTTTATAGTTTTTTTTTTTTTTTTGCTATTTTTTTTTTTGCTAATTTTTTTTGCTAATTCAAATTTTTTTTTCAAAAATTTTTTTTTTTTTTTGCGAACTCAGATTTTTCTTTTTTTTTCTAATTCAGATTTTTTTTCTAATTTTTTTTGCTAATTTTTGTTTTTTTTTTGCTAATTCAGATTTTTTTTTTTGCTAATTCAGATTTTTTTTTTTTTTTTTTTTGCTAATTCAGATTTTTTTTTGCTATTTTTTTTTTTGTTTTTTTGCTAATTCAGATTTTTTTTTTGCTAATTTTTAATTTTTTTTTGCTAATTCAGATTTTTTTTTTGCTAATTTTTTTTTGCTAATTTAGTTTTTTTTTTTTTTGCTAATTCAGATTTTTTTTTGCTAATTCTGATTTTTTTTTTGCTAATTCAGATTTTTTTTTTATAATTTTTATTTTTTTTTGCTAATTCAGATTTGTTTTTTTGCTATTTTTTTTTTTTTTGCTAATTTTTTTTTTTTTTTGCTAATTTTTTTTTTTTTTTTTTTTTTTGCTAATTCAGATTTTTTTTTTGCGAATTCAGATTTTTCTTTTTTTTTTTGCTAATTCAGATTTTTTTTTCTAATTTTTTTTTGCTAATTTTTGTTTTTTTTTTTTTTTGCTAATTCAGATTTTTTTTTTTTGCTATTTCAGATTTTTTTTTTGCTAATCAGATTTTTTTTTTGATAATTCAGATTTTTTTTTTTTTAATTTTTTTGCTATTTCAGATTTTTTTTTCTAATTTTTTTTTGCTAATCAGATTTTTTTTTTGCTAATTCAGATTTTTTTTTTGCTAATTTTTATTTTTTTTTTTTGCTAATTCAGATTTTTTTTTTGTTAATTTTTTTTTTCGCTAATTTTTTTTTTTTTTTTGCTAATTCAGATTTTTTTTTTGGCTAATTTTTATTTTTTTTTTTGCTAATTCAGATTTTTTTTTTGCTAATACAGATTTTTTTTTTTGCTAATTCAGATTTTTTTTTTTTGCTAATTCAGATTTTTTTTTGCTAATTTTTTTTTTGTTAAACAGATTTTTTTTTTTCCTAATTCAGATTTTTCTTTTTTTTTTTGCTAATTCAGATTTTTCTTTTTTTTTGCTAATTCAGATTTTTTTTTGCTAATTTTTGTTCTTTTTTTTTGCTAATTCAGATTTATTTTTTTTTTGCTATTTCAGATTTTTTTTTCTAATTTTTTTTTGCTAATCAGATTTTTTTTTTTTTTTTGCTAATTCAGATTTTTTTTTTTTTTTTGTTTATTTTTTTTTGCTATTTCAGATTTTTTTTCTAATTTTTTTTTGCTAATCAGATTTTTTTTTTTTTTTTTGCTAATTCAGATTTTTTTTTGCTAATTTAGATTTTTTTTTTGCTAATTTTTTTTTTGCTTATTCAGATTTTTTTTTCTAATTTTTTTTTTTTTTTTTGCTAATTCAGATTTTTTTTTTCTGATTTTTTCGTTTTTTTTTTTGCTAATATAGATTTTTTTTTTTGCTAATTCAGATTTTTTTTTTTTTTTTTGCTAATTGAGATTTTTTTTTTTTTGCTAATTCTGATTTTTTTTTTTGCTAATTCAGATTTTTTTTTTATAATTTTTATTTTTTTTTGCTAATTCAGATTTTCTTTTTGCTATTTTTTTTTTTGCTAATTTTTTTTTTTTTGCTAATTCAGATTTTTTTTTCAATTTTTTTTTTTTGCGAACTCAGGTTTTTCTTTTTTTTTGTTAATTCAGATTTTTTTTGCTAATTTTTTTTTTTTTTGCTAATTCAGATTTTTTTTTTTTTGCTAATTCAGATTTCTTTTTTATTTTTTTGCTAATTTTTATTTTTTTTGCTAATTCAGATTTTTTTTTGCTAATTCAGATTTTTTTTTGCTATTTTTTTTTTTTTTTGCTAATTTTTATTTTTTTTGCTAATTCAGATTTTTTTTTCTAATTCAGATTTTTTTTTGCTAATTTTTGTTTTTTTTTTGCTAATTCAGATTTTTTTCCAGATTTTTTTTTTGATTTTTTTTTTCTAATTTAGATTTTTTTTTTTTTCTAATTCAGATTTTTTTTTTTTTTGCTAATTCTGATTTTTTTTTTGCTAATTCAGATTTTTTTTTATAATTTTTTTTTTTTTTGCTAATTCAGATTTTTTTTTTTTGCTATTTTTTTTTGTGCTAATTCAGATTTTTTTTTTGCTATTTCAGATTTTTTTTTCTAATTTTTTTTTTGCTAATCAGATTTTTTTTTTATTTTTTTTTTGGATTTTTTTTTTTTTGCTATTTCAGATTTTTTTTCCTAATTTTTTTTTGCTAATCAGATTTTTTTTTGCTAATTCAGATTTTTTTTTGCTAATTTTTTTTTTTTTTTTTGCTAATTCAGATTTTTTTTTTGCTAATTCTTGTTTTTTTTGCTAATTCAGATTTTTTTTTTTTTGCTAATATAGATTTTTTTTTTTTTGCTAATTCAGATTTTTTTTTTTTTTGCTAATTCTGATTTTTTTTTTGCTAATTCAGTTTTTTTTTTTATAATTTTATTTTTTTTTTGCTAATTCAGATTTTTTTTTTGCTATTTTGCTAATTTTTTTTTTTGCTAATTCAGATTTTTTTTTTCAATTTTTTTTTTTTTGCGAACTCAGATTTTTCTTTTTTTTTGCTAATTCAGATTTTTTTTCTATTTTTTTTTTGCTAATTTTTATTTTTTTTTTTTTGCTAATTCAGATTTTTTTTTTTGTTAATTCAGATTTTTTTTTTTGCTAATTTTTTTTTTTTTTTTGCTAATATAGGTTGTTTTTTTTTTGCTAATTCAGATTATTTTTTTTTTTTGCTAATTCTGATTTTTTTTTGCTAATTCAGATTTTTTTTTTCTAGTTTTTTTTTTTTTTTGCTATTTTTTTTTTGCTAATTTTTTTTTGCTAATTCAAATTTTTTTTTCAAAATTTTTTTTTTTTTTTTGCGAACTCAGATTTTTCTTTTTTTTTCTAATTCAGATTTTCTTTCTAATTTTTTTTTGCTAATTTTTGTTTTTTTTTTGCTAATTCAGATTTTTTTTTTTGCTAATTCAGATTTTTTTTTTTTTTGCTAATTCAGATTTTTTTTTGCTAATTTTTTTTTTGTTTTTTTGCTAATTCAGATTTTTTTTTTTTGCTAATTTTTATTTTTTTTTGCTAATTCAGATTTTTTTTTTGCTAATTTTTTTTTGCTAATTTAGTTTTTTTTTTTTTTTGCTAATTCAGATTTTTTTTTGCTAATTCTGATTTTTTTTTTGCTAATTCAGATTTTTTTTTTTATAATTTTTATTTTTTTTTGCTAATTCAGATTTGTTTTTTTGCTATTTTTTTTTTTTGCTAATTTTTTTTTTTTTTTGCTAATTTTTTTTTTTGCTAATTCAGATTTTTTTTTTGCGAATTCAGATTTTTCTTTTTTTTTTTGCTAATTAAGATTTTTTTTTCTAATTTTTTTTGCTAATTTTTGTTTTTTTTTTTTTTTGCTAATTCAGATTTTTTTTTTTGCTATTTCAGATTTTTTTTTTGCTAATCAGATTTTTTTTTTGATAATTCAGATTTTTTTTTTTTTAATTTTTTTTTTTTTTTTTTTGCTATTTCAGATTTTTTTTTCTAATTTTTTTTTGCTAATCAGAGTTTTTTTTTGCTAATTCAGATTTTTTTTTTGCTAATTTTTTTTTTTTTTTGCTAATTCAGATTTTTTTTTTTGTTAATTTTTTTTTTCGCTAATTTTTTTTTTTTTTTTTGCTAATTCAGATTTTTTTTTTGGCTAGTTTTTATTTTTTTTTTGCTAATTCAGATTTTTTTTTTTGCTAATACAGATTTTTTTTTTTTGCTAATTCAGATTTTTTTTTTGCTAATTCAGATTTTTTTTTTGCTAATTCAGATTTTTTTTTTTTTTTTTTGCTAATTTAAATTTTTTTTTTGCTAATTCAGATTTTTTTTTGCTAATTCTGATTTTTTTTTTGCTAATTCAGATTTTTTTTTTTATAATTTTTTTTTTTTTTGCTAATTTTTTTTTTTGCTAATTTTTTTTTTTTTTTTTGCTAATTCAGATTTTTTTTTCAATTTTTTTTTTGCGAATTCAGATTTTTCTTTTTTTTTGCTAATTCAGATTTTTTTTCTAATGTTTTTTTTTTGCTAATTTTTGTTTTTTTTTTTTTTTGCTAATTCAGATTTTTTTTTTTGCTATTTCAGATTTTTTTTTTCTAATTTTTTTTTTGTTAAACAGATTTTTTTTTTCCTAATTCAGATTTTTTTTTTTTGCTAATTTTTTTTTTTTTTTTGCTAATATAGGTTGTTTTTTTTTGCTAATTCAGATTATTTTTTTTTTGCTAATTCTGATTTTTTTTTGCTAATTCAGATTTTTTTTTTATAGTTTTTTTTTTTTTTTTGCTATTTTTTTTTTGCTAATTTTTTTTGCTAATTCAAATTTTTTTTTCAAAATTTTTTTTTTTTTTTGCGAACTCAGATTTTTCTTTTTTTTCTAATTCAGATTTTTTTTCTAATTTTTTTTTGCTAATTTTTGTTTTTTTTTTGCTAATTCAGATTTTTTTTTTTGCTAATTCAGATTTTTTTTTTTTTTTTTTTGCTAATTCAGATTTTTTTTTGCTAATTTTTTTTTTGTTTTTTTGCTAATTCAGATTTTTTTTTTTGCTAATTTTTATTTTTTTTTGCTAATTCAGATTTTTTTTTTTGCTAATTTTTTTTTTGCTAATTTAGTTTTTTTTTTTTGCTAATTCAGATTTTTTTTTGCTAATTCTGATTTTTTTTTTGCTAATTCAGATTTTTTTTTTATAATTTTTATTTTTTTTTTCTAATTCAGATTTGTTTTTTTGCTATTTTTTTTTTTTTGCTAATTTTTTTTTTTTTTTGCTAATTTTTTTTTTTTTTTTTTTTTTTGCTAATTCAGATTTTTTTTTGCGAATTCAGATTTTTCTTTTTTTTTTTGCTAATTCAGATTTTTTTTTCTAATTTTTTTTTGCTAATTTTTGTTTTTTTTTTTTTTTGCTAATTCAGATTTTTTTTTTTTGCTATTTCAGATTTTTTTTTTGCTAATCAGATTTTTTTTTTGATAATTCAGATTTTTTTTTTTTTAATTTTTTTTTTTTTTTTTTGCTATTTCAGATTTTTTTTCTAATTTTTTTTTGCTAATCAGATTTTTTTTTTGCTAATTCAGATTTTTTTTTGCTAATTTTTATTTTTTTTTTTGCTAATTCAGATTTTTTTTTTGTTAATTTTTTTTTTTCGCTAATTTTTTTTTTTTTTTGCTAATTCAGATTTTTTTTTTGGCTAATTTTTATTTTTTTTTTTGCTAATTCAGATTTTTTTTTTTGCTAATACAGATTTTTTTTTTTGCTAATTCAGATTTTTTTTTTTTGCTAATTCAGATTTTTTTTTGCTAATTTTTTTTGCTAATTCAGATTTTTTTTTTCTGATTTTTTTTTTTTTTTTGCTAATTTAAATTTTTTTTTGCTAATTCAGATTTTTTTTTGCTAATTCTGATTTTTTTTTTTGCTAATTCAGATTTTTTTTTTTATAATTTTTTTTTTTTTTTTGCTAATTTTTTTTTTTGCTAATTCAGATTTTTTTTTCAATTTTTTTTTTGCGAATTCAGATTTTTCTTTTTTTTTGCTAATTCAGATTTTTTTTCTAATGTTTTTTTTTGCTAATTTTTGTTTTTTTTTTTTTTGCTAATTCAGATTTTTTTTTTGCTAATTTTTTTTTTTTGCTTATTCAGTTTTTTTTTTCTAATTTTTTTTTTTTTTTTTTGCTAATTCAGATTTTTTTTTTCTGATTTTTTCGTTTTTTTTTTTGCTAATATAGATTTTTTTTTTTGCTAATTCAGATTTTTTTATTTTTTTTTGCTAATTGAGATTTTTTTTTTTTTGCTAATTCTGATTTTTTTTTTGCTAATTCAGATTTTTTTTTTATAATTTTTATTTTTTTTTGCTAATTCAGATTTTTTTTTGCTATTTTTTTTTTTTTGCTAATTTTTTTTTTTTTGCTAATTCAGATTTTTTTTCAATTTTTTTTTTTTTGCGAACTCAGATTTTTCTTTTTTTTTGCTAATTCAGATTTTTTTTTGCTAATTTTTTATTTTTTTTGCTAATTCAGATTTTTTTTTTTTGCTAATTCAGATTTCTTTTTTATTTTTTTTGCTAATTTTTATTTTTTTTGCTAATTCAGATTTTTTTTTGCTAATTCAGATTTTTTTTTGCTAATTTTTTTTTTTTTTGCTAATTTTTATTTTTTTTTGCTAATTCAGATTTTTTTTTCTAATTCAGATTTTTTTTTGCTAATTTTTGTTTTTTTTTGCTAATTCAGATTTTTTTCCAGATTTTTTTTTGATTTTTTTTTGCTAATTTAGATTTTTTTTTTTTTTCTAATTCAGATTTTTTTTTTTTGCTATTTCTGATTTTTTTTTTGCTAATTCAGATTTTTTTTTATAATTTTTTTTTTTTTGCTAATTCAGATTTTTTTTTTTTGCTATTTTTTTTTTTTTACTAATTCAGATTTTTTTTTTGCTATTTCAGATTTTTTTTTCTAATTTTTTTTTTGCTAATCAGATTTTTTTTTTTATTTTTTTTTTGTATATTTTTTTTTTTTTTTGCTATTTCAGATTTTTTTTCCTAATTTTTTTTTGCTAATCAGATTTTTTTTTGCTAATTCAGATTTTTTTTTGCTAATAATTTTTTTTTTTTTTTTTTTGCTAATTCAGATTTTTTTTTTTGCTAATTTTTATTTTTTTTTGCTAATTCAGATTTTTTTTTGTTTTTTTTTTTTTGCTAATTTAGATTTTTTTTTTGCTATTTTTTTTTTTTGCTAATTCAGATTTTTTTTTGCTAATTCTTTTTTTTTTTGCTAATTCAGATTTTTTTTTTTTTGCTAATATAGATTTTTTTTTTTTTGCTAATTCAGATTTTTTTTTTTTTTGCTAATTCTGATTTTTTTTTGCTAATTCAGTTTTTTTTTTTTATAATTTTATTTTTTTTTTGCTAATTCAGATTTTTTTTTTGCTATTTTGCTAATTTTTTTTTTTGCTAATTCAGATTTTTTTTTCAATTTTTTTTTTTTGCGAACTCAGATTTTTCTTTTTTTTTGCTAATTCAGATTTTTTTTTCTGATTTTTTTTTTTTTTTTTTTAGCTAATTTAGATTTTTTTTTTTATGCTAATTCAGATTTTTTTTGCTAATTCTGATTTTTTTTTTGCTAATTCAGATTTTTTTTTATACAATTTTTTTTTTTTTGCTAATTTTTTTTTTGCAAATTTTTATTTTGCTAACTCAGATTTTTTTTTCAATTTTTTTTTTTTGCGAATTCAGATTTTTCTTTTTTTTTTGCTAATTCAGATTTTTTTTTCTAATGTTTTTTTGCTAATTTGTGTTTTTTTTTTGCTAATTCAGATTTTTTTTTTTTGCTATTTCAGATTTTTTTTTCTAATTTTTTTTTGTTTTTTTTTTTTGCTAATTTAGATTTTTTTTTTGCTAATTTTTTTTTTTTTTTTGCTAATTTAGATTTTTTTTTTTTTTGCTAATTCAGATTTTTTTTTTCCTAATTCTGATTTTTTTTTTGCTAATTCAGATTTTTTTTTATATAATTTTTTTTTATTTTTTTTTTTGCTAATTCAGATTTTTTTTTGCTATTTTTTTTGCTAATTTTTTTTTTTTTGCTAATTTTTAATTTTTTTTTTGCTAATTCAGATTTTTTTTTCAAATTTTTTTTTCAATTTTTTTTTTTTTGCGAATTCAGATTTTTCTTTTTTTTTGCTAATCAGATTTTTTTTTTTTTTGCTAATTCATATTTTTTTTTTATTCATTTTTTTTTGCTATTTCAGTTTTTTTCTAATTTTTTTTTGCTAATCAGATTTTTTTTTTTTTGCTAATTCAGATTTTTTTTTTGCTAATTTTTTTTTTTTTTTTGCTAATTCAGATTTTTTTTTTGCTAATTTTTTTTTTTTTTTTTTTGCTAATTCAGATTTTTGTTTTGTTTTTTTTTTTGCTAATTTAGATTTTTTTTTTTGCTAATTTTTTTTTTTGCTAATTTAGATTTTTGCTAATTTAGATTTTTTTTTTTTTGCTAATTCAGATTTATTTATTTTTTTTGCTAATTCTGATTTTTTTTTGCTAATTCAGATTTTTTTTTTATAATTTTTATTTTTTTCTTTCCTAATTCAGATTTTTTTTTTGCTATTTTTTTTTTGTTAATTTTTGTTTTGCTAATTTTTTTTTTTTTGCTAATTCAGATTTTTTTTTAAATTTTTTTTTTTGCGAATTCAGATTTTTCTTTTTTTTTTGCTAATTCAGATTTTTTTTTCTAATTTTTTTTGCTAATTTTTTTTTTTTGTACGAATTCAGATTTTTTTTTTTTTTTTTGCTAATTCAGATTTTTTTTTTGCTAATTTATTTTTTTTTTTGCTAATTCAGATTTTTTTTTTCTATTTCAAATTTTTTTTTCTAATTTTTTTTTGCTAATTCAGATTTTTTTTCTAATTTTTGTAATTCAATTTTTTTTTTTTTTTTTTTTGCTAATTCAGATTTTTTGCTAATTTTTATTTTTTTTTTTGCTAATTCAGATTTTTTTTTTTGTTAATTCAGATTTTTTTTTTTGCTAATTTTTATTTTTTTTTTTGCTAATTAAGATTTTTTTTTTTTTTTGCTATTTTTTATTTTTTTTTTTTTTGCTAATTCAGATTTTTTTTCAAATTTTTTTTTTTGTAATTCAGATTTTTTTTTTTTTTGCTAATTTAGATTTTTTTTTTGCTATTTCAGATTTTTTTTTTGCTAATTTTTTTTTTTTTTTGCTAATTCAGATTTTTTTTTCTGATTTTTTTTTTTTTTTTTTTTTGCTAATATAGGTTTTTTTTTTTTTTTGCTAATTCAGATTATTTTTTTTTTTTGCTAATTCTGATTTTTTTTTTGCTAATTCAGATTTTTTTTTTATAGTTTTTTTTTTTTTTGCTAATTCAGATTTTTTTTTTGCTATTTTTTTTTTGCTAATTTTTTTTGCTAATTCAAATTTTTTTTTCAAAATTTTTTTTTTTTTGCGAACTCAAATTTTTCTTTTTTTTTTCTAATTCAGATTTTTTTTCTAATTTTTTTTTGCTAATTTTTGTTTTTTTTTTGCTAATTCAGATTTTTTTTTTTGCTAATTCAGATTTTTTTTTTTTTTTTTGTTAATTCAGATTTTTTTTTGCTAATTTTTTTTTTGTTTTTTTGCTAATTCAGATTTTTTTTTTATAATTTTTATTTTTTTTTGCTAATTCAGATTTGTTTTTTTGCTATTTTTTTTTTGCTAATTTTTTTTTTTTGCTAATTTTTATTTTTTTTATAATTTTTATTTTTTTTTGCTAATTCAGATTTGTTTTTTTGCTATTTTTTTTTTTTTGCTAATTTTTTTTTTTTTTGCTAATTCAGATTTTTTTTATCTAATTTTTTTTGCTAATTCAGATTTCTTTTTTTTGTGCTAATTTTTTTTTTTTCGCTAATTTTTATTTTTTTTTTTTGGTAATTCAGATTTTTTTTTTCAAATTTTTTTTTTTTGGTAATTCAGATTTTTTTTTTTTTTTTTTTTTTTGCTAAATTCAGATTTTTTTTAATTTTTTTTTTTTGCTAATTCAGATTTTTTTTTTGCTATTTTTTTTTTTTTTTTTGCTAATTCAGATTTTTTTTTTGTTAATTTTTTTTTGCTAATTCAGATTTTTTTTGTCCTACTTTTTTTTGCTAATTTTTATTTTTTTTTTGCTAATTCAGATTTTTTTTGTCCTAATTTTTTTTGCTATTTTTTTTTTTTTTTGGTAATCCAGATTTTTTTTTTGCTAATTCAGATTTTTTTGTCCTAATTTTTTTGCTAATTTTTTTTGCTAATTCAGATTTTTTTTTGCTAATTCAGATTTTTTTTTTGCTAATTTTTTTTTTTTTTTGCTAATTCAGATTTTTTTTTTGTTAATTTTTTTTTTCGCTAATTTTTATTTTTTTTTTCTAATTCAGATTTTTTTTTTTTTGCTAATTTAGATTTTTTTTTCAATTTTTTTTTTTTTTTGCTAATTCAGATTTTTTTTTTTTTGCTATTTCAGATTTTTTTTTGCTAATCAGATTTTTTTTTGCTAATTCAGATTTTTTTTCTAATTTTTGTAATTCAATTTTTTTTTTTTTTTTTTTGCTAATTCAGATTTTTTATTCTATTTTTTTTTTGCTAATTTTTATTTTTTTTTTGCTAATTCAGATTTTTTTTTTTGTTAATTCAGATTTTTTTTTTTTTGCTAATTTTTTTTTTTTTTTGCTAATATAGGTTGTTTTTTTTTTTTGCTAATTCAGATTATTTTTTTTTTTGCTAATTCTGATTTTTTTTTGCTAATTCAGATTTTTTTTTTATAGTTTTTTTTTTTTTTTTGCTATTTTTTTTTTGCTAATTTTTTTTGCTAATTCAAATTTTTTTTTCAAAATTTTTTTTTTTTTTTGCGAACTCAGATTTTTCTTTTTTTTTCTAATTCAGATTTTTTTTCTAATTTTTTTTTGCTAATTTTTGTTTTTTTTTTGCTAATTCAGATTTTTTTTTTTGCTAATTCAGATTTTTTTTTTTTTTTTTTGCTAATTCAGATTTTTTTTTGCTAATTTTTTTTTTGTTTTTTTGCTAATTCAGATTTTTTTTTTTGCTAATTTTTATTTTTTTTTGCTAATTCAGATTTTTTTTTTGCTAATTTTTTTTTGCTAATTTAGTTTTTTTTTTTTTTTTGCTAATTCAGATTTTTTTTTGCTAATTCTGATTTTTTTTTTGCTAATTCAGATTTTTTTTTTATAATTTTTATTTTTTTTTGCTAATTCAGATTTGTTTTTTTGCTATTTTTTTTTTTTTTGCTGATTTTTTTTTTTTTGCTAATTTTTTTTTTTTTTTTTTTTGCTAATTCAGATTTTTTTTTTGCGAATTCAGATTTTTCTTTTTTTTTTTGCTAATTCAGATTTTTTTTTCTAATTTTTTTTTGCTAATTTTTGTTTTTTTTTTTTTGCTAATTCAGATTTTTTTTTTTGCTATTTCAGATTTTTTTTTTGCTAATCAGATTTTTTTTTTTGATAATTCAGATTTTTTTTTTTTAATTTTTTTTTTTTTTTTTTTGCTATTTCAGATTTTTTTTTCTAATTTTTTTTTGCTAATCAGATTTTTTTTTTGCTAATTCAGATTTTTTTTTTGCTAATTTTTATTTTTTTTTTGCTAATTCAGATTTTTTTTTTTTGTTAATTTTTTTTTTCGCTAATTTTTTTTTTTTTTTTGCTAATTCAGATTTTTTTTTTGGCTAATTTTTATTTTTTTTTTGCTAATTCAGATTTTTTTTTTTGCTAATACAGATTTTTTTTTTTGCTAATTCAGATTTTTTTTTTTGCTAATTCAGATTTTTTTTTTGCTAATTTTTTTTGCTAATTCAGATTTTTTTTTCTGATTTTTTTTTTTTTTTTTTTGCTAATTTAAATTTTTTTTTTGCTAATTCAGATTTTTTTTTGCTAATTCTGATTTTTTTTTTTGCTAATTCAGACTTTTTTTTTTATAATTTTTTTTTTTTTTGCTAATTTTTTTTTTTGCTATTTTTTTTTTTTTTTGCTAATTCAGATTTTTTTTTCAATTTTTTTTTTGCGAATTCAGATTTTTCTTTTTTTTTGCTAATTCAGATTTTTTTTCTAATGTTTTTTTTTGCTAATTTTTGTTTTTTTTTTTTTTTTTGCTAATTCAGATTTCTTTTTTTGCTATTTCAGATTTTTTTTTCTAATTTTTTTTTTGTTAAACAGATTTTTTTTTCCTAATTCAGATTTTTTTTTTATTTTTTTTTTGCTATTTCAGTTTTTTTCTAATTTTTTTTGCTAATCAGATTTTTTTTTGCTAATTCAGATTTATTTTTTTGCTAATTTTTTTTTTGTTTTGCTAATTCAGATTTTTTTTTGTTTTTTTTTTTTTGCTAATTTAGATTTTTTTTTTGCTATTTTTTTTTTTGCTAATTCAGATTTTTTTTTGCTAATTCTTTTTTTTTTTTGCTAATTCAGATTTTTTTTTCTTATTTTTTTTTTTTTGCTAATATAGATTTTTTTTTTTTTGCTAATTCAGATTTTTTTTTTTTTTGCTAATTCTGATTTTTTTTTTGCTAATTCAGTTTTTTTTTTTTATAATTTTATTTTTTTTTTGCTAATTCAGATTTTTTTTTTGCTATTTTGCTAATTTTTTTTTTTGCTAATTCAGATTTTTTTTTCAATTTTTTTTTTTTGCGAACTCAGATTTTTCTTTTTTTTTGCTAATTCAGATTTTTTTTTCTGATTTTTTTTTTTTTTTTTTTAGCTAATTTAGATTTTTTTTTTTTATGCTAATTCAGATTTTTTTTGCTAATTCTGATTTTTTTTTTGCTAATTCAGATTTTTTTTTATACAATTTTTTTTTTTTTGCTAATTTTTTTTTTGCAAATTTTTATTTTGCTAACTCAGATTTTTTTTTCAATTTTTTTTTTTTGCGAATTCAGATTTTTCTTTTTTTTTTGCTAATTCAGATTTTTTTTTCTAATGTTTTTTTGCTAATTTGTGTTTTTTTTTTGCTAATTCAGATTTTTTTTTTTGCTATTTCAGATTTTTTTTTCTAATTTTTTTTTGTTTTTTTTTTTTTGCTAATTTAGATTTTTTTTTTGCTAATTTTTTTTTTTTTTTTTGCTAATTTAGATTTTTTTTTTTTTTTGCTAATTCAGATTTTTTTTTTCCTAATTCTGATTTTTTTTTTGCTAATTCAGATTTTTTTTTATATAATTTTTTTTTATTTTTTTTTTTGCTAATTCAGATTTTTTTTTGCTATTTTTTTTGCTAATTTTTTTTTTTTTGCTAATTTTTAATTTTTTTTTTGCTAATTCAGATTTTTTTTTCAAATTTTTTTTTCAATTTTTTTTTTTTTTGCGAATTCAGATTTTTCTTTTTTTTTGCTAATCAGATTTTTTTTTTTTTGCTAATTCAGATTTTTTTTTTATTCATTTTTTTTTGCTATTTCAGTTTTTTTCTAATTTTTTTTTGCTAATCAGATTTTTTTTTTTTTTGCTAATTCAGATTTTTTTTTTGCTAATTTTTTTTTTTTTTTTGCTAATTCAGATTTTTTTTTTGCTAATTTTTTTTTTTTTTTTTTGCTAATTCAGATTTTTGTTTTGTTTTTTTTTTTTGCTAATTTAGATTTTTTTTTTTGCTAATTTTTTTTTTTGCTAATTTAGATTTTTGCTAATTTAGATTTTTTTTTTTTTGCTAATTCAGATTTATTTATTTTTTTTGCTAATTCTGATTTTTTTTTTGCTAATTCAGATTTTTTTTTTATAATTTTTATTTTTTTCTTTCCTAATTCAGATTTTTTTTTTTGCTATTTTTTTTTTGTTAATTTTTGTTTTGCTAATTTTTTTTTTTTTGCTAATTCAGATTTTTTTTTAAATTTTTTTTTTTGCGAATTCAGATTTTTTGCTAATTTTTATTTTTTTTTTAGCTAATTCAGATTTTTTTTTTTGTTAATTCAGATTTTTTTTTTTGCTAATTTTTATTTTTTTTTTTGCTAATTCAGATTTTTTTTTTTTTGCTATTTTTTATTTTTTTTTTTTTTGCTAATTCAGATTTTTTTTTTTGTAATTCAGATTTTTTTTTTTTTTGCTAATTTAGATTTTTTTTTTGCTATTTCAGATTTTTTTTTTGCTAATTTTTTTTTTTTTTGCTAATTCAGATTTTTTTTTCTGATTTTTTTTTTTTTTTTTTTTGCTAATATAGGTTTTTTTTTTTTTTTTGCTAATTCAGATTATTTTTTTTTTTTGCTAATTCTGATTTTTTTTTTGCTAATTCAGATTTTTTTTTTATAGTTTTTTTTTTTTTTGCTAATTCAGATTTTTTTTTTGCTATTTTTTTTTTGCTAATTTTTTTTGCTAATTCAAATTTTTTTTTCAAAATTTTTTTTTTTTGCGAACTCAAATTTTTCTTTTTTTTTTCTAATTCAGATTTTTTTTCTAATTTTTTTTTGCTAATTTTTGTTTTTTTTTTGCTAATTCAGATTTTTTTTTTTGCTAATTCAGATTTTTTTTTTTTTTTTTGTTAATTCAGATTTTTTTTTGCTAATTTTTTTTTTGTTTTTTTGCTAATTCAGATTTTTTTTTTTGCTAAATTTTATTTTTTTTTGCTAATTCAGATTTTTTTTTTCTAATTTTTTTTTTGCTAATTTAGTTTTTTTTTTTTTTTGCTAATTCAGATTTTTTTTTGCTAATTCTGATTTTTTTTTTGTTAATTCAGATTTTTTTTTTATAATTTTTATTTTTTTTTGCTAATTCAGATTTGTTTTTTTGCTATTTTTTTTTTGCTAATTTTTTTTGTTTGCTAATTTTTATTTTTTTTATAATTTTTATTTTTTTTTGCTAATTCAGATTTGTTTTTTTGCTATTTTTTTTTTTTTTGCTAATTTTTTTTTTTTTTGCTAATTCAGATTTTTTTTATCTAATTTTTTTTGCTAATTCAGATTTCTTTTTTTTGTGCTAATTTTTTTTTTTTTCGCTAATTTTTATTTTTTTTTTTTGGTAATTCAGATTTTCTTTTTCAAATTTTTTTTTTTTGGTAATTCAGATTTTTTTTTTTTTTTTTTTTTTTTGCTAAATTCATATTTTTTTTAATTTTTTTTTTTTTGCTAATTCAGATTTTTTTTTTGCTATTTTTTTTTTTTTTTTTTGCTAATTCAGATTTTTTTTTTGTTAATTTTTTTTTGCTAATTCAGATTTTTTTTGTCCTACTTTTTTTTGCTAATTTTTATTTTTTTTTTGCTAATTCAGATTTTTTTTGTCCTAATTTTTTTTGCTATTTTTTTTTTTTTTGGTAATCCAGATTTTTTTTTTTGCTAATTCAGATTTTTTTGTCCTAATTTTTTTGCTAATTTTTTTTGCTAATTCAGATTTTTTTTTGCTAATTCAGATTTTTTTTTTGCTAATTTTTTTTTTTTTTTGCTAATTCAGATTTTTTTTTTGTTAATTTTTTTTTTCGCTAATTTTTATTTTTTTTTTCTAATTCAGATTTTTTGTTTTTGCTAATTTAGATTTTTTTTTCAATTTTTTTTTTTTTTTGCTAATTCAGATTTTTTTTTTTTTGCTATTTCAGATTTTTTTTTGCTAATCAGATTTTTTTTTGCTAATTCAGATTTTTTTTCTAATTTTTGTAATTCAATTTTTTTTTTTTTTTTTTTTTGCTAATTCAGATTTTTTATTCTATTTTTTTTTTGCTAATTTTTATTTTTTTTTTTGCTAATTCAGATTTTTTTTTTTGTTAATTCAGATTTTTTTTTTTTTGCTAATTTTTTTTTTTTTTTGCTAATATAGGTTTTTTTTTTTTTTTGCTAATTCAGATTATTTTTTTTTTTTGCTAATTCTGATTTTTTTTTTGCTAATTCAGATTTTTTTTTTATAGTTTTTTTTTTTTTTGCTAATTCAGATTTTTTTTTTGCTATTTTTTTTTTGCTAATTTTTTTTGCTAATTCAAATTTTTTTTTCAAAATTTTTTTTTTTTTGCGAACTCAAATTTTTCTTTTTTTTTCTAATTCAGATTTTTTTCCTAATTTTTTTTTGCTAATTTTTGTTTTTTTTTTGCTAATTCAGATTTTTTTTTTTGCTAATTCAGATTTTTTTTTTTTTTTTTGTTAATTCAGATTTTTTTTTGCTAATTTTTTTTTTGTTTTTTTGCTAATTCAGATTTTTTTTTTTGCTAAATTTTATTTTTTTTTGCTAATTCAGATTTTTTTTTTTCTAATTTTTTTTTTGCTAATTTAGTTTTTTTTTTTTTTGCTAATTCAGATTTTTTTTTGCTAATTCTGATTTTTTTTTTGTTAATTCAGATTTTTTTTTTATAATTTTTATTTTTTTTTGCTAATTCAGATTTGTTTTTTTGCTATTTTTTTTTTGCTAATTTTTTTTTTTTGCTAATTTTTATTTTTTTTATAATTTTTATTTTTTTTTGCTAATTCAGATTTGTTTTTTTGCTATTTTTTTTTTTTTTGCTAATTTTTTTTTTTTTTTGCTAATTCAGATTTTTTTTATCTAATTTTTTTTGCTAATTCAGATTTCTTTTTTTTGTGCTAATTTTTTTTTTTTTCGCTAATTTTTATTTTTTTTTTTTGGTAATTCAGATTTTCTTTTTCAAATTTTTTTTTTTTGGTAATTCAGATTTTTTTTTTTTTTTTTTTTTTTGCTAAATTCATATTTTTTTTAATTTTTTTTTTTTGCTAATTCAGATTTTTTTTTTGCTATTTTTTTTTTTTTTTTTTGCTAATTCAGATTTTTTTTTTGTTAATTTTTTTTTGCTAATTCAGATTTTTTTTGTCCTACTTTTTTTTGCTAATTTTTATTTTTTTTTTGCTAATTCAGATTTTTTTTGTCCTAATTTTTTTTGCTATTTTTTTTTTTTTTTTGGTAATCCAGATTTTTTTTTTTGCTAATTCAGATTTTTTTGTCCTAATTTTTTTGCTAATTTTTTTTGCTAATTCAGATTTTTTTTTGCTAATTCAGATTTTTTTTTTGCTAATTTTTTTTTTTTTTTGCTAATTCAGATTTTTTTTTTGTTAATTTTTTTTTTCGCTAATTTTTATTTTTTTTTTCTAATTCAGATTTTTTGTTTTTGCTAATTTAGATTTTTTTTTCAATTTTTTTTTTTTTTTGCTAATTCAGATTTTTTTTTTTTTGCTATTTCAGATTTTTTTTTGCTAATCAGATTTTTTTTTGCTAATTCAGATTTTTTTTCTAATTTTTGTAATTCAATTTTTTTTTTTTTTTTTTTTGCTAATTCAGATTTTTTATTCTATTTTTTTTTTGCTAATTTTTATTTTTTTTTTTGCTAATTCAGATTTTTTTTTTTGTTAATTCAGATTTTTTTTTTTTTGCTAATTTTTTTTTTTTTTTGCTAATATAGGTTGTTTTTTTTTTTTGCTAATTCAGATTATTTTTTTTTTTTGCTAATTCTGATTTTTTTTTGCTAATTCAGATTTTTTTTTTATAGTTTTTTTTTTTTTTGCTATTTTTTTTTTGCTAATTTTTTTTGCTAATTCAAATTTTTTTTTCAAAATTTTTTTTTTTTTTTTGCGAACTCAGATTTTTCTTTTTTTTTCTAATTCAGATTTTTTTTCTAATTTTTTTTTGCTAATTTTTGTTTTTTTTTTTGCTAATTCAGATTTTTTTTTTTGCTAATTCAGATTTTTTTTTTTGCTAATTCAGATTTTTTTTTGCTAATTTTTTTTTTGTTTTTTTGCTAATTCAGATTTTTTTTTTTGCTAATTTTTATTTTTTTTTGCTAATTCAGATTTTTTTTTTGCTAATTTTTTTTTGCTAATTTAGTTTTTTTTTTTTTTTTGCTAATTCAGATTTTTTTTTGCTAATTCTGATTTTTTTTTTGCTAATTCAGATTTTTTTTTTATAATTTTTATTTTTTTTTGCTAATTCAGATTTGTTTTTTTGCTATTTTTTTTTTTTTGCTGATTTTTTTTTTTTTTTGCTAATTTTTTTTTTTTTTTTTTTTTGCTAATTCAGATTTTTTTTTTGCGAATTCAGATTTTTCTTTTTTTTTTGCTAATTCAGATTTTTTTTTCTAATTTTTTTTTGCTAATTTTTGTTTTTTTTTTTTTTGCTAATTCAGATTTTTTTTTTTGCTATTTCAGATTTTTTTTTTGCTAATCAGATTTTTTTTTTTGATAATTCAGATTTTTTTTTTTTAATTTTTTTTTTTTTTTTTTTGCTATTTCAGATTTTTTTTTCTAATTTTTTTTTGCTAATCAGATTTTTTTTTTGCTAATTCAGATTTTTTTTTTGCTAATTTTTATTTTTTTTTTGCTAATTCAGATTTTTTTTTTTTGTTAATTTTTTTTTTCGCTAATTTTTTTTTTTTTTTTGCTAATTCAGATTTTTTTTTTGGCTAATTTTTATTTTTTTTTTGCTAATTCAGATTTTTTTTTTTGCTAATACAGATTTTTTTTTTGCTAATTCAGATTTTTTTTTTTGCTAATTCAGATTTTTTTTTTGCTAATTTTTTTTGCTAATTCAGATTTTTTTTTCTGATTTTTTTTTTTTTTTTTTTGCTAATTTAAATTTTTTTTTTGCTAATTCAGATTTTTTTTTGCTAATTCTGATTTTTTTTTTGCTAATTCAGATTTTTTTTTTTTATAATTTTTTTTTTTTTGCTAATTTTTTTTTTTGCTATTTTTTTTTTTTTTTTTGCTAATTCAGATTTTTTTTTCAATTTTTTTTTTGCGAATTCAGATTTTTCTTTTTTTTTGCTAATTCAGATTTTTTTTCTAATGTTTTTTTTTGCTAATTTTTGTTTTTTTTTTTTTTTTGCTAATTCAGATTTCTTTTTTTGCTATTTCAGATTTTTTTTTCTAATTTTTTTTTTGTTAAACAGATTTTTTTTTCCTAATTCAGATTTTTTTTTTATTTTTTTTTTGCTATTTCAGTTTTTTTCTAATTTTTTTTGCTAATCAGATTTTTTTTTTGCTAATTCAGATTTATTTTTTTGCTAATTTTTTTTTGTTTTGCTAATTCAGATTTTTTTTTTTGCTAATTCAGATTTTTTTTTTATATAATTTTTTTTTTTTTTGCTAATTCAGATTTTTTTTTTGCTAATTTTTTTATTTTTTGCTAATTTTTTTTTGCTAATTCAGATTTTTCTTTTTTTTTTTGCTAATTCAGATTTTTCTTTTTTTTTGCTAATTCAGATTTTTTTTTGCTAATTTTTGTTCTTTTTTTTTGCTAATTCAGATTTATTTTTTTTTTGCTATTTCAGATTTTTTTTTCTAATTTTTTTTTGCTAATCAGATTTTTTTTTTTTTTTTGCTAATTCAGATTTTTTTTTTTTTTTTGTTTATTTTTTTTTGCTATTTCAGATTTTTTTTCTAATTTTTTTTTGCTAATCAGATTTTTTTTTTTTTTTTTTTGCTAATTCAGATTTTTTTTTGCTAATTTTTTTTTGCTAATTCAGATTTTTTTTTGCTAATTTTTTTTTTTTTGCTAATTCAGATTTTTTTTTTTCTAATTTTTTTTTGTTTTTTTTTTTGCTAATTTAGATTTTTTTTTTGCTAATTTTTTTTTTTGCTTATTCAGATTTTTTTTTCTAATTTTTTTTTTTTTTTTTGCTAATTCAGATTTTTTTTTTCTGATTTTTTCGTTTTTTTTTTTCTAATAATATATTTTTTTTTTTTGCTAATTCAGATTTTTTTTTTTATAATTTTTTTTTTTTTTGCTAATTTTTTTTTTTGCTATTTTTTTTTTTTTTTTGCTAATTCAGATTTTTTTTTCAATTTTTTTTTTGCGAATTCAGATTTTTCTTTTTTTTTGCTAATTCAGATTTTTTTTCTAATGTTTTTTTTTGCTAATTTTTGTTTTTTTTTTTTTTTTGCTAATTCAGATTTCTTTTTTTGCTATTTCAGATTTTTTTTTCTAATTTTTTTTTTGTTAAACAGATTTTTTTTTTCCTAATTCAGATTTTTTTTTTATTTTTTTTTTGCTATTTCAGTTTTTTTCTAATTTTTTTTGCTAATCAGATTTTTTTTTTGCTAATTCAGATTTATTTTTTTGCTAATTTTTTTTTTGTTTTGCTAATTCAGATTTTTTTTTTTGCTAATTCAGATTTTTTTTTTATATAATTTTTTTTTTTTTTGCTAATTCAGATTTTTTTTTTGCTATTTTTTTTGCTAATTTTTTTATTTTTTGCTAATTTTTTTTTTTTGCTAATTCAGATTTTTCTTTTTTTTTTTGCTAATTCAGATTTTTCTTTTTTTTTGCTAATTCAGATTTTTTTTGCTAATTTTTGTTCTTTTTTTTTGCTAATTCAGATTTATTTATTTTTTTTGTTTATTTTTTTTTGCTATTTCAGATTTTTTTTCTAATTTTTTTTTGCTAATCAGATTTTTTTTTTTTTTTTTGCTAATTCAGATTTTTTTTTGCTAATTTTTTTTTGCTAATTCAGATTTTTTTTTGCTAATTTTTTTTTTTGCTAATTCAGATTTTTTTTTTTTCTAATTTTTTTTTGTTTTTTTTTTTGCTAATTTAGATTTTTTTTTTGCTAATTTTTTTTTTTGCTTATTCAGATTTTTTTTTCTAATTTTTTTTTTTTTTTTTTTTGCTAATTCAGATTTTTTTTTTCTGATTTTTTCGTTTTTTTTTTTTGCTAATATAGATTTTTTTTTTTTGCTAATTCAGATTTTTTTTTTTTTTTTTGCTAATTGAGATTTTTTTTTTTTTGCTAATTCTGATTTTTTTTTTTGCTAATTCAGATTTTTTTTTTATAATTTTTATTTTTTTTTTTGCTAATTCAGATTTTCTTTTTGCTATTTTTTTTTTTGCTAATTTTTTTTTTTTTGCTAATTCAGATTTTTTTTTCGATTTTTTTTTTTTTGCGAACTCAGATTTTTCTTTTTTTTTGTTAATTCAGATTTTTTTTGCTAATTTTTTTTTTTTTTTTGCTAATTCAGATTTTTTTTTTTTTTGCTAATTCAGATTTCTTTTTTATTTTTTTGCTAGTTTTTATTTTTTTTGCTAATTCAGATTTTTTTTTGCTAATTCAGATTTTTTTTTGCTATTTTTTTTTTTTTTTGCTAATTTTTATTTTTTTTGCTAATTCAGATTTTTTTTTCTAATTCAGATTTTTTTTTGCTAATTTTTGTTTTTTTTTTGCTAATTCAGATTTTTTTTTTGATTTTTTTTTTCTAATTTAGATTTTTTTTTTTCTAATTCAGATTTTTTTTTTTTTTTGCTAATTCTGATTTTTTTTTTGCTAATTCAGATTTTTTTTTATAATTTTTTTTTTTTTTTGCTAATTCAGATTATTTTTTTTTTGCTATTTTTTTTTTGTGCTAATTCAGATTTTTTTTTTGCTATTTCAGATTTTTTTTTCTAATTTTTTTTTTGCTAATCAGATTTTTTTTTTTATTTTTTTTTTGTATTTTTTTTTTTTTGCTATTTCAGATTTTTTTTCCTAATTTTTTTTTGCTAATCAGATTTTTTTTTTTGCTAATTCAGATTTTTTTTGCTAATTTTTTTTTTTTTTTTTTTGCTAATTCAGATTTTTTTTTTTGCTAATTTTTATTTTTTTTTGCTAATTCAGATTTTTTTTTGTTTTTTTTTTTGCTAATTTAGATTTTTTTTTGCTATTTTTTTTTTTTTGCTAATTCAGATTTTTTTTTTGGTAATTCTTTTTTTTTTGCTAATTCAGATTTTTTTTTTTTTGCTAATATAGATTTTTTTTTTTTTTTGCTAATTCAGATTTTTTTTTTTTTTGCTAATTCTGATTTTTTTTTTGCTAATTCAGTTTTTTTTTTATAATTTTATTTTTTTTTTTGCTAATTCAGATTTTTTTTTTGCTATTTTGCTAATTTTTTTTTTTGCTAATTCAGATTTTTTTTTCAATTTTTTTTTTTTGCGAACTCAGATTTTTCTTTTTTTTTGCTAATTCAGATTTTTTTTCTATTTTTTTTTTGCTAATTTTTATTTTTTTTTTTTGCTAATTCAGATTTTTTTTTTTGTTAATTCAGATTTTTTTTTTTTGCTAATTTTTTTTTTTTTTTTGCTAATATAGGTTGTTTTTTTTTTGCTAATTCAGATTATTTTTTTTTTTTGCTAATTCTGATTTTTTTTTGCTAATTCAGATTTTTTTTTTCTAGTTTTTTTTTTTTTTGCTATTTTTTTTTTGCTAATTTTTTTTTGCTAATTCAAATTTTTTTTTCAAAATTTTTTTTTTTTTTTGCGAACTCAGATTTTTCTTTTTTTTTCTAATTCAGATTTTTTTTCTAATTTTTTTTGCTAATTTTTGTTTTTTTTTTGCTAATTCAGATTTTTTTTTTTGCTAATTCAGATTTTTTTTTTTTTTTGCTAATTCAGATTTTTTTTTGCTAATTTTTTTTTTTGTTTTTTTGCTAATTCAGATTTTTTTTTTTGCTAATTTTTATTTTTTTTTGCTAATTCAGATTTTTTTTTTGCTAATTTTTTTTTGCTAATTTAGTTTTTTTTTTTTTTTGCTAATTCAGATTTTTTTTTGCTAATTCTGATTTTTTTTTTGCTAATTCAGATTTTTTTTTTATAATTTTTATTTTTTTTTGCTAATTCAGATTTGTTTTTTTGCTATTTTTTTTTTTTGCTAATTTTTTTTTTTTTTGCTAATTTTTTTTTTTTTTTTTTTTTTGCTAATTCAGATTTTTTTTTTGCGAATTCAGATTTTTCTTTTTTTTTTTGCTAATTCAGATTTTTTTTTTATAATTTTTATTTTTTTTTGCTAATTCAGATTTGTTTTTTTGCAATTTTTTTTTTTTTGCTAATTTTTTTTTTTTTTTGCTAATTTTTTTTTTTTTTTTTTTTGCTAATTCAGATTTTTTTTTTCCGAATTCAGATTTTTCTTTTTTTTTTTGCTAATTCAGATTTTTTTTTCTAATTTTTTTTTGCTAATTTTTGTTTTTTTTTTTTTTTGCTAATTCAGATTTTTTTTTTGCTATTTCAGATTTTTTTTTTGCTAATCAGATTTTTTTTTTGATAATTCAGATTTTTTTTTTTTAATTTTTTTTTTTTTTTTTGCTATTTCAGATTTTTTTTTCTAATTTTTTTTTTGCTAATCAGATTTTTTTTTTGCTAATTCAGATTTTTTTTTTGCTAATTTTTATTTTTTTTTTTGCTAATTCAGATTTTTTTTTTGTTAATTTTTTTTTTTCGCTAATTTTTTTTTTTTTTGCTAATTCAGATTTTTTTTTTGGCTAATTTTTATTTTTTTTTTTGCTCATTCAGATTTTTTTTTTTGCTAATACAGATTTTTTTTTTTGCTAATTCAGATTTTTTTTTTTGCTAATTCAGATTTTTTTTTGCTAATTTTTTTTGCTAATTCAGATTTTTTTTTCTGATTTTTTTTTTTTTTTTTTTGCTAATTTAAATTTTTTTTTTGCTAATTCAGATTTTTTTTGCTAATTCTGATTTTTTTTTTTGCTAATTCAGATTTTTTTTTTTATAATTTTTTTTTTTTTTGCTAATTTTTTTTTTGCTAATTTTTTTTTTTTTTTTTGCTAATTCAGATTTTTTTTTCAATTTTTTTTTTGCGAATTCAGATTTTTCTTTTTTTTTGCTAATTCAGATTTTTTTTCTAATGTTTTTTTTTGCTAATTTTTGTTTTTTTTTTTTTGCTAATTCAGATTTTTTTTTTTGCTATTTCAGATTTTTTTTTTCTAATTTTTTTTTTGTTAAACAGATTTTTTTTTTCCTAATTCAGATTTTTTTTTTGCTATTTCAGTTTTTTTCTAATTTTTTTTGCTAATCAGATTTTTTTTTTGCTAATTCAGATTTATTTTTTTGCTAATTTTTTTTTTGTTTTGCTAATTCAGATTTTTTTTTTTGCTAATTCAGATTTTTTTTTTATATAATTTTTTTTTTTTTTTTTGCTAATTCAGATTTTTTTTTTGCTATTTTTTTTGCTAATTTTTTTATTTTTTGCTAATTTTTTTTTTTTGCTAATTCAGATTTTTCTTTTTTTTTTGCTAATTCAGATTTTTCTTTTTTTTTGCTAATTCAGATTTTTTTTTGCTAATTTTTGTTCTTTTTTTTTTGCTAATTCAGATTTTTTTTTTTTTTGCTATTTCAGATTTTTTTTTTCTAATTTTTTTTTGCTAATCAGATTTTTTTTTTTTTTGCTAATTCAGATTTTTTTTTTTTTTGTTTATTTTTTTTTGCTATTTCAGATTTTTTTTTCTAATTTTTTTTTGCTAATCAGATTTTTTTTTTTTTTTTTTGCTAATTCAGATTTTTTTTTTGCTAATTTTTTTTTGCTAATTCAGATTTTTTTTTGCTAATTTTTTTTTTTTTTGCTAATTCAGATTTTTTTTTTCTAATTTTTTTTTGTTTTTTTTTTTTGCTAATTTAGATTTTTTTTTGCTAATTTTTTTTTTTGCTTATTCAGATTTTTTTTCTAATTTTTTTTTTTTTTTTTGCTAATTCAGATTTTTTTTTTCTGATTTTTTCGTTTTTTTTTTTTTGCTAATATAGATTTTTTTTTTTGCTAATTCAGATTTTTTTTTTTTTTTTTGCTAATTGAGATTTTTTTTTTTTGCTAATTCTGATTTTTTTTTTGCTAATTCAGATTTTTTTTTTATAATTTTTATTTTTTTTTGCTAATTCAGATTTTTTTTTTGCTATTTTTTTTTTTGCTAATTTTTTTTTTTTTGCTAATTCAGATTTTTTTTCAATTTTTTTTTTTTGCGAACTCAGATTTTTCTTTTTTTTTGCTAATTCAGATTTTTTTTTGCTAATTTTTTTTTTTTTTTGCTAATTCAGATTTTTTTTTTTTGCTAATTCAGATTTCTTTTTTATTTTTTTGCTTATTTTTTTTTTTTTTGCTAATTCAGATTTTTTTTTGCTAATTCAGATTTTTTTTTGCTATTTTTTTTTTTTTTGCTAATTTTTATTTTTTTTTACTAATTCAGATTTTTTTTTCTAATTCAGATTTTTTTTTGCTAATTTTTGTTTTTTTTTTGCTAATTCAGATTTTTTTCCAGATTTTTTTTTTGATTTTTTTTTGCTAATTTAGATTTTTTTTTTTTTTCTAATTCAGATTTTTTTTTTTTTTTGCTAATTCTGATTTTTTTTTTTGCTAATTCAGATTTTTTTTTATAATTTTTTTTTTTTTGCTAATTCAGATTTTTTTTTTTTGCTATTTTTTTTTTGTGCTAATTCAGATTTTTTTTTTGCTATTTCAGATTTTTTTTCTAATTTTTTTTTTGCTAATCAGATTTTTTTTTTTATTTTTTTTTTGTATATTTTTTTTTTTTTTTGCTATTTCAGATTTTTTTCCTAATTTTTTTTTGCTAATCAGATTTTTTTTTGCTAATTCAGATTTTTTTTTGCTAATTTTTTTTTTTTTTTTTTGCTAATTCAGATTTTTTTTTTTTGCTAATTTTTATTTTTTTTTGCTAATTCAGATTTTTTTTTGTTTTTTTTTTTGCTAATTTAGATTTTTTTTTTGCTATTTTTTTTTTTTGCTAATTCAGATTTTTTTTTTGCTAATTCTTTTTTTTTTTTGCTAATTCAGATTTTTTTTTCTGATTTTTTTTTTTTTGCTAATATAGATTTTTTTTTTTTTTTGCTAATACAGATTTTTTTTTTTTTTGCTAATTCTGATTTTTTTTTTGCTAATTCAGTTTTTTTTTTATAATTTTATTTTTTTTTTGCTAATTCAGATTTTTTTTTTTTTTTTTGCTAATTTTTATTTTTTTTTGCTAATTCAGATTTTTTTTTTGCTAATTCAGATTTTTTTTTTGCTAATTTTTTTTTTTTTGCTAATCCAAATTTTTTTTTTGCTAATTTTTATTTTTTTTTGCTAATTCAGATTTTTTTTTGCTAATTTTAGTTTTTTTTTTTTGCTAATTCAGATTTTTTTTTGCTAATTCTGATTTTTTTTTTGCTAATTCAGATTTTTTTTTTATAATTTTTATTTTTTTTTTTGCTAATTCAGATTTTTTTTTTGCTATTTTTTTTTTTGCTAATTTTTTTTTTTGCTAATTCAGATTTTTTTTTCAAATTTTTTTTTTTTTTGCGAATTCAGATTTTTCTTTTTTTTTTGCTAATTCAGATTTTTTTTCTAATTTTTTTTTGCTAATTTTTTTTTTTTTTTGCTAATACATATTTTTTTTTTTTAGTTAATTTTTTTTTTCTAATTTTTTTTTTTTTTTTTTTGCTAATTCAGATTTTTTTTTTTTTTGCTAATTCAGATTTTTTTTTTTTGCTAATTTTTATTTTTTTTGCTAATTCAGATTTTTTTTTGCTAATTTTTATTTTTTTTTTGCTAATTCAGATTTTTTTTTTGCTAAGTTTTATTTTTTTTTGCTAATTCAGATTTTTTTTTTGCTAATTTTTATTTTTTATTTTTTGCTAATTCAGATTTTTTTTTGTCCTAATTTGTTTTGCTAATTTTTATTTTTTTTTGCTAATTCAGATTTTTTTTTTTTTGCTAATACAGATTTTTTTTTGCTAATTCAGATTTTTTTTTTTACTAATTTTTTTTTTTGCTAATTTTTTTTCTGATTTTTTTTTTTTTGCTAATATAGATTTTTTTTTTGCTAATTCAAATTTTTTTTTTTTTGCTAATTCTGATATTTTTTTTGCTAATTTTTATTTTTTTTTGCTAATTCAGATTTTGTTGCTAATACAGATTTTTTTTTTTGCTAACTCAGATTTTTTTTTTTGCTAATTCAGATTTTTTTTTTCTGATTTTTTTTTTTTTTTTTTTTTAGCTAATTTAGATTTTTTTTTTTTGCTAATTCAGATTTTTTTGCTAATTCTGATTTTTTTTTTTGCTAATTCAGATTTTTTTTTATACAATTTTTTTTTTGCTAATTTTTTTTTTTTGCAAATTTTTATTTTGCTAATTCAGATTTTTTTTTCAATTTTTTTTTTTGCGAATTCAGATTTTTCTTTTTTTTTTGCTAATTCAGATTTTTTTCTAATGTTTTTTTGCTAATTTTTGTTTTTTTTTTGCTAATTCAGATTTTTTTTTTTTGCTATTTCAGATTTTTTTTTCTAATTTTTTTTTGTTTTTTTTTTTTGCTAATTTAGATTTTTTTTGCTAATTTTTTGCTAATTTAGATTTTTTTTTTTTTGCTAATTCAGATTTTTTTTTTCCTAATTCTGATTTTTTTTTTGCTAATTCAGATTTTTTTTTATATAATTGTTTTTATTTTTTTTTTGCTAATTTTTAATTTTTTTTTTGCTAATTCAGATTTTTTTTTCAAATTTTTTTTTTTTGCGAATTCAGATTTTTCTTTTTTTTTGCTAATCAGATTTTTTTTTTTTTGCTAATTCAGATTTTTTTTTTATTCATTTTTTTTTTGCTATTTCAGTTTTTTTCTAATTTTTTTTGCTAATCAGATTTTTTTTTTTTTGCTAATTCAGATTTTTTTTTTTGCTAATTTTTTTTTTTTTTTGCTAATTCAGATTTTTTTTTTGCTAATTTTTATTTTTTTTTTTTGCTAATTCAGATTTTTGTTTTGTTTTTTTTTTTTGCTAATTTAGATTTTTTTTTTTGCTAATTTTTTTTTTTGCTAATTTAGATTTTTTTTTTTTGCTAATTCAGATTTATTTGTTTTTTTTTTTGCTAATTCTGATTTTTTTTTTGCTAATTCAGATTTTTTTTTTATAATTTTTATTTTTTTCTTTGCTAATTCAGATTTTTTTTTTTACTATTTTTTTTTTGTTAATTTTTTTTTTGCTAATTTTTTTTTTTTGCTAATTCAGATTTTTTTTTAAATTTTTTTTTTTGCGAATTCAGATTTTTCTTTTTTTTTTTGCTAATTCAGATTTTTTTTTTCTAATTTTTTTTGCTATTTTTTTTTTTTTTTTTGTACGAATTCAGATTTTTTATTTTTTTGCTAATTCAGATTTTTTTTTTGCTAATTTATTTTTTTTTTGCTAATTCAGATTTTTTTTTTCTATTTCAGATTTTTTTTTCTAATTTTTTTTTGCTAATTCAGATTTTTTTTCTAATTTTTGTAATTCAATTTTTTTTTTTTTTTTTTTGCTAATTCAGATTTTTTATTCTATTTTTTTTTTTTGCTAATTTTTATTTTTTTTTTTGCTAATTCAGATTTTTTTTTTTGTTAATTCAGATTTTTTTTTTTTGCTAATTTTTATTTTTTTTTTTTGCTAATTCAGATTTTTTTTTTTTTTTTTGCTATTTTTTATTTTTTTTTTTTGCTAATTCAGATTTTTTTTCAAATTTTTTTTTGGTAATTCAGATTTTTTTTTTTTTGCTAATTTAGATTTTTTTTTTGCTAATTCAGATTTTTTTTTTGCTAATTTTTTTTTTTTTTGCTAATTCAGATTCTTTTTTCTGATTTTTTTTTTTTTTTTTTTGCTAATATAGGTTTTTTTTTTTTTGCTAATTCAGATTATTTTTTTTTTTGCTAATTCTGATTTTTTTTTTGCTAATTCAGATTTTTTTTTTATAGTTTTTTTTTTTTTTTTTTTGCTAATTCAGATTTTTTTTTTTGCTATTTTTTTTTTGCTAATTTTTTTTGCTAATACAAATTTTTTTTTCAAAATTTTTTTTTTTTTTGCGAACTCAGATTTTTCTTTTTTTTTCTAATTCAGATTTTTTTTCTAATTTTTTTTTGCTAATTTTTGTTTTTTTTTTGCTAATTCAGATTTTTTTTTTGCAAATTTTTTTTTTTTTTTTTTGCTAATTCAGATTTTTTTTGTTTTGTTAATTTTTTTTTGCTAATTCAGATTTTTTTTTTCTAATTTTTTTTGCTAATTTTTATTTTTTTTTTGCTAATTCAGATTTTTTTTGTCCTAATTTTTTTTGCTAATTTTTATTTTTTTTCTGATTTTTTTTTTTTTTTTTTTAGCTAATTTAGATTTTTTTTTTTTGCTAATTCAGATTTTTTTTGCTAATTCTGATTTTTTTTTTGCTAATTCAGATTTTTTTTTATACAATTTTTTTTTTTTGCTAATTTTTTTTTTTTTGCAAATTTTTATTTTGCTAATTCAGATTTTTTTTTCAATTTTTTTTTTTGCGAATTCAGATTTTTCTTTTTTTTTTGCTAATTCAGATTTTTTTTTCTAATGTTTTTTTGCTAATTTTTGTTTTTTTTTTGCTAATTCAGATTTTTTTTTTTTGCTATTTCAGATTTTTTTTTCTAATTTTTTTTTGTTTTTTTTTTTGCTAATTTAGATTTTTTTTTGCTAATTTTTTTTTTTTTTTTTTTGCTAATTTTGATTTTTTTTTTTGCTAATTCAGATTTTTTTTGCTAATTCAGATTTTTTTTTTTACTAATTTTTTTTTTTGCTAATTTTTTTTCTGATTTTTTTTTTTTTGCTAATATAGATTTTTTTTTTGCTAATTCAGATTTTTTTTTTTTGCTAATTCTGATATTTTTTTTGCTAATTTTTATTTTTTTTTGCTAATTCAGATTTTGTTGCTAATACAGATTTTTTTTTTGCTAACTCCGGTTTTTGTTTTTTTTTGCTAATTCAGATTTTTTTTTCTGATTTTTTTTTTTTTTTTTTTTTTAGCTAATTTAGATTTTTTTTTTTTTTTGCTAATTCAGATTTTTTTTGCTAATTCTGATTTTTTTTTTTGCTAATTCAGATTTTTTTTTATACAATTTTTTTTTTTGCTAATTTTTTTTTTTTGCAAATTTTTATTTTGCTAATTCAGATTTTTTTTTCAATTTTTTTTTTTTGCGAATTCAGATTTTTCTTTTTTTTTTGCTAATTCAGATTTTTTTTTCTAATGTTTTTTTTTGCTAATTTTTGTTTTTTTTTTGCTAATTCAGATTTTTTTTTTGCTATTTCAGATTTTTTTTTCTAATTTTTTTTTGTTTTTTTTTTTGCTAATTTAGATTTTTTTTTTTGCTAATTTTTTTTTTTTTTTTGCTAATTTAGATTTTTTTTTTTTTGCTAATTCAGATTTTTTTTTTCCTAATTCTGATTTTTTTTTTTGCTAATTCAGATTTTTTTTTATATAATTGTTTTTATTTTTTTTTTGCTAATTCAGATTTTTTTTTGCTAATTTTTTTTTTTTTTGCTAATTTTTAATTTTTTTTTTTCTAATTCAGATTTTTTTTCAAATTTTTTTTTTGCGAATTCAGATTTTTCTTTTTTTTTGCTAATCAGATTTTTTTTTTTTTTTGCTAATTCAGATTTTTTTTTTATTCATTTTTTTTTGCTATTTCAGTTTTTTTCTAATTTTTTTTGCTAATCAGATTTTTTTTTTTTTGCTAATTCAGATTTTTTTTTTTGCTAATTTTTTTTTTTTTTGCTAATTCAGATTTTTTTTTTTGCTAATTTTTATTTTTTTTTTTGCTAATTCAGATTTTTTTTTTATAATTTTTATTTTTTTCTTTGCTAATTCAGATTTTTTTTTTTTGCTATTTTTTTTTTGTTAATTTTTTTTTTTTGCTAATTTTTTTTTTTGCTAATTCAGATTTTTTTTTAAATTTTTTTTTTTTTTGCGAATTCAGATTTTTCTTTTTTTTTTGCTAATTCAGATTTTTTTTTCTAATTTTTTTTGCTAATTTTTTTTTTTTGTACGAATTCAGATTTTTTTTTTTTTGCTAATTCAGATTTTTTTTTTGCTAATTTATTTTTTTTTTGCTAATTCAGATTTTTTTTCCTATTTCAGATTTTTTTTTCTAATTTTTTTTTGCTAATTCAGATTTTTTTTCTAATTTTTGTAATTCAATTTTTTTTTTTTTTTTTTTGCTAATTCAGATTTTTTATTCTATTTTTTTTTTTGCTAATTTTTATTTTTTTTTTTTTGCTAATTCAGATTTTTTTTTTGTTAATTCAGATTTTTTTTTTTGCTAATTTTTATTTTTTTTTTTTTGCTAATTCAGATTTTTTTTTTTTTTTTGTTTTTTTTTTTTTTTTTTTTTTTTTTGCTAATTCAGATTTTTTTTCAAATTTTTTTTTGGTAATTCAGATTGTTTTTTTTTTTGCTAATTTAGATTTTTTTTTTGCTAATTCAGATTTTTTTTTTGCTAATTTTTTTTTTTTTTGCTAATTCATATTTTTTTTTCTGATTTTTTTTTTTTTTTTTTTGCTAATATAGGTTTTTTTTTTTTTGCTAATTCAGATTATTTTTTTTTTTTTGCTAATTCTGATTTTTTTTTTGCTAATTCAGATTTTTTTTTTATAGTTTTTTTTTTTTTTTGCTAATTCAGATTTTTTTTTTATAGTTTTTTTTTTGCTAATTTTTTTTGCTAATACAAATTTTTTTTTCAAAATTTTTTTTTTTTTTTGCGAACTCAGATTTTTCTTTTTTTTTCTAATTCAGATTTTTTTTCTAATTTTTTTTTGCTAATTTTTGTTTTTTTTTTTGCTAATTCAGATTTTTTTTTTGCAAATTTTTTTTTTTTTTTTTTTGCTAATTCAGATTTTTTTTTGTTTTGTTAATTTTTTTTTGCTAATTCAGATTTTTTTTGTTCTAATTTTTTTTGCAAATTTTTTTTTTTTTTTTTTGCTAATTCAGATTTTTTTTGTCCTAATTTTTTTTGCTAATTTTTATTTTTTTTTTGGTAATTCAGATTTTTTTTTTTTTTTTTGCTAATTCAGATTTTTTTTGTCCTAATTTTTTTGCTAATTTTTATTTTTTTTGCTAATTCAGATTTTTTTTTGCTAATTCAGATTTTTTTTTTGCTAATTTTTTTTTTGCTAATTTTTTTTTTTTTTTGCTAATTCAGATTTTTTTTTTTTTTTTTTTTCGCTAATTTTTATTTTTTTTTTTCTAATTCAGATTTTTTTTTTTTTGCTAATTTAGATTTTTTTTTCAAATTTTTTTTTTTTTTGCTAATTCAGATTTTTTTTTTTTTGCTATTTCAGATTTTTTTTTTGCTAATCAGATTTTTTTTTGCTAATTCAGATTTTTTTTCTAATTTTTGTAATTCATTTTTTTTTCTGATTTTTTTTTTTTTTTTTTTTTAGCTAATTTAGATTTTTTTTTTTTTTGCTAATTCAGATTTTTTTTGCTAATTCTGATTTTTTTTTTTGCTAATTCAGATTTTTTTTTATACAATTTTTTTTTTGCTAATTTTTTTTTTTGCAAATTTTTATTTTGCTAATTCAGATTTTTTTTTCAATTTTTTTTTTTGCGAATTCAGATTTTTCTTTTTTTTTTTGCTAATTCAGATTTTTTTTTCTAATGTTTTTTTTGCTAATTTTTGTTTTTTTTTTGCTAATTCAGATTATTTTTTTGCTATTTCAGATTTTTTTTTCTAATTTTTTTTTGTTTTTTTTTTGCTAATTTAGATTTTTTTTTTGCTAATTTTTTTTTTTTTTTTGCTAATTTAGATTTTTTTTTTTTTGCTAATTCAGATTTTTTTTTTCCTAATTCTGATTTTTTTTTTTTGCTAATTCAGATTTTTTTTTATATAATTGTTTTTATTTTTTTTTTGCTAATTCAGATTTTTTTTTGCTAATTTTTTTTTTTTTTGCTAATTTTTAATTTTTTTTTTGCTAATTCAGATTTTTTTTCAAATTTTTTTTTTGCGAATTCAGATTTTTCTTTTTTTTTTGCTAATCAGATTTTTTTTTTTTTTGCTAATTCAGATTTTTTTTTTATTCATTTTTTTTTTGCTATTTCAGTTTTTTTCTAATTTTTTTTGCTAATCAGATTTTTTTTTTTTTGCTAATTCAGATTTTTTTTTTTGCTAATTTTTTTTTTTTTGCTAATTCAGATTTTTTTTTTTGCTAATTTTTATTTTTTTTTTTGCTAATTCAGATTTTTTTTTTATAATTTTTATTTTTTTCTTTGCTAATTCAGATTTTTTTTTTTTGCTATTTTTTTTTTGTTAATTTTTTTTTTTTTGCAAATTTTTTTTTTTGCTAATTCAGATTTTTTTTTAAATTTTTTTTTTTTGCGAATTCAGATTTTTCTTTTTTTTTTGCTAATTCAGATTTTTTTTTCTAATTTTTTTTGCTAATTTTTTTTTTTTTGTACGAATTCAGATTTTTTTTTTTTTGCTAATTTAGATTTTTTTTTTGCTAATTTATTTTTTTTTGCTAATTCAGATTTTTTTTTCCTATTTCAGATTTTTTTTTCTAATTTTTTTTTGCTAATTCAGATTTTTTTTCTAATTTTTGTAATTCAATTTTTTTTTTTTTTTTTTGCTAATTCAGATTTTTTATTCTATTTTTTTTTTTGCTAATTTTTATTTTTTTTTTTTTGCTAATTCAGATTTTTTTTTTTGTTAATTCAGATTTTTTTTTTTGCTAATTTTTATTTTTTTTTTTTGCTAATTCAGATTTTTTTTTTTTTTTTGCTATTTTTTTTTTTTTTTTTTTTTGCTAATTCAGATTTTTTTTCAAATTTTTTTTTGGTAATTCAGATTGTTTTTTTTTTTTGCTAATTTAGATTTTTTTTTTGCTAATTCAGATTTTTTTTTTGCTAATTTTTTTTTTTTTTGCTAATTCAGATTTTTTTTTCTGATTTTTTTTTTTTTTTTTTTTGCTAATTCAGATTTTTTTTTTTGCTAATTTTTATTTTTTTTTTTGCTAATTCAGATTTTTTTTTTATAATTTTTATTTTTTTCTTTGCTAATTCAGATTTTTTTTTTTTGCTATTTTTTTTTTGTTAATTTTTTTTTTTTGCTAATTTTTTTTTTTGCTAATTCAGATTTTTTTTTAAATTTTTTTTTTTTGCGAATTCAGATTTTTCTTTTTTTTTTGCTAATTCAGATTTTTTTTTCTAATTTTTTTTGCTAATTTTTTTTTTTTTGTACGAATTCAGATTTTTTTTTTTTTTTGCTAATTTAGATTTTTTTTTTGCTAATTTATTTTTTTTTGCTAATTCAGATTTTTTTTTCCTATTTCAGATTTTTTTTTCTAATTTTTTTTTGCTAATTCAGATTTTTTTTCTAATTTTTGTAATTCAATTTTTTTTTTTTTTTTTTTGCTAATTCAGATTTTTTATTCTATTTTTTTTTTTTGCTAATTTTTATTTTTTTTTTTTGCTAATTCAGATTTTTTTTTTTGTTAATTCAGATTTTTTTTTTTGCTAATTTTTATTTTTTTTTTTTGCTAATTCAGATTTTTTTTTTTTTTTTGCTATTTTTTTTTTTTTTTTTTTGCTAATTCAGATTTTTTTTCAAATTTTTTTTTGGTAATTCAGATTGTTTTTTTTTTTGCTAATTTAGATTTTTTTTTTGCTAATTCAGATTTTTTTTTTGCTAATTTTTTTTTTTTTTGCTAATTCAGATTTTTTTTTCTGATTTTTTTTTTTTTTTTTTTGCTAATTTTTTTGCTAATTCAGATTATTTTTTTTTTTTTGCTAATTCTGATTTTTTTTTTGCTAATTCAGATTTTTTTTTTATAGTTTTTTTTTTTTTTTGCTAATTCAGATTTTTTTTTTATAGTTTTTTTTTTGCTAATTTTTTTTGCTAATACAAATTTTTTTTTCAAAATTTTTTTTTTTTTTTTGCGAACTCAGATTTTTCTTTTTTTTTCTAATTCAGATTTTTTTTCTAATTTTTTTTTGCTAATTTTTGTTTTTTTTTTTGCTAATTCAGATTTTTTTTTTGCAAATTTTTTTTTTTTTTTTTTGCTAATTCAGATTTTTTTTGTTTTGTTAATTTTTTTTTGCTAATTCAGATTTTTTTTGTTCTAATTTTTTTTGCTAATTTTTTTTTTTTTTTTTGCTAATTCAGATTTTTTTTGTCCTAATTTTTTTTGCTAATTTTTATTTTTTTTTTTGGTAATTCAGATTTTTTTTTTTTTTTTGCTAATTCAGATTTTTTTTGTCCTAATTTTTTTGCTAATTTTTATTTTTTTTGCTAATTCAGATTTTTTTTTGCTAATTCAGATTTTTTTTTTGCTAATTTTTTTTTTGCAAATTTTTTTTTTTTTTTGCTAATTCAGATTTTTTTTTTTTTTTTTTTTTTTCGCTAATTTTTATTTTTTTTTTCTAATTCAGATTTTTTTTTTTTTTGCTAATTTAGATTTTTTTTTCAAATTTTTTTTTTTTTTGCTAATTCAGATTTTTTTTTTTTTGCTATTTCAGATTTTTTTTTGCTAATCAGATTTTTTTTTGCTAATTCAGATTTTTTTTCTAATTTTTGTAATTCAATTTTTTTTTTTTTTTTTTTGCTAATTCAGATTTTTTATTCTATTTTTTTTTTGCTAATTTTTTTTTTTTTTTTGCTAATTCAGATTTTTTTTTTGTTAATTCAGATTTTTTTTTTTTGCTAATTTTTTTTTTTTTGCTAATATAGGTTTTTTTTTTTTTTGCTAATTCAGATTTTTTTTTTATAATTTTTATTTTTTTTTTGCTAATTCAGATTTTTTTTTGCTATTTTTTTTTTGCTAATTTTTTTTTTTTGCTAATTCAGATTTTTTTTTCAAATTTTTTTTTTTTTTTTGCGAATTCAGATTTTTCTTTTTTTTTTGCTAATTCAGATTTTTTTGCTAATTTTTGTTTTTTTTTTTGCTAATTCATATTTTTTTTTTTAGTTAATTTTTTGCTAATTCAGATTTTTTTTTTTTTGCTAATTCAGATTTTTTTTTTTTGCTAATTCAGATTTTTTTTTGCTAATTTTCATTTTTTTTTTGCTAATTCAGATTTTTTTTTTGCTAAGTTTTATTTTTTTTTGCTAATTCAGATTTTTTTTTTTGCTAATTTTTATTTTTTATTTTTTGCTAATTCAGATTTTTTTTGTCCTAATTTTTTTGCTAATTTTTATTTTTTTTTGCTAATACAGATTTTTTTTTTTGCTAATACAGATTTTTTTTTTTGCTAATTCAGATTTTTTTTTTGCTAATTCAAATTTTTTTTTTTACTAATTTTTTTTTTGCTAATTTTTTTTCTGATTTGTTTTTTTTTTTTGCTAATATAGATTTTTTTTTTGCTAATTCAGATTTTTTTTTTTTTTGCTAATTCTGATATTTTTTTTGCTAATTTTTATTTTTTTTTGCTAATTCAGATTTTGTTGCTAATACAGATTTTTTTTTTTGCTAACTCAGATATTTTTTTTTTGCTAATTCAGATTTTTTTTCTGATTTTTTTTTTTTTTTTTTTAGGTAATTTAGATTTTTTTTTTTTGCTAATTCAGATTTTTTTTGCTAATTCTGATTTTTTTTTGCTAATTCAGATTTTTTTTTATACAATTTTTTTTTGCTAATTTTTTTTTTGCAAATTTTTATTTTGCTAATTCAGATTTTTTTTTCAATTTTTTTTTGCGAATTCAGATTTTTCTTTTTTTTTTGCTAATTCAGATTTTTTTATCTAATGTTTTTTTGCTAATTTGTGTTTTTTTTTTGCTAATTCAGATTTTTTTTTTTTGCTATTTCAGATTTTTTTTTTCTAATTTTTTTTTGTTTTTTTTGTTTTTTGCTAATTTAGATTTTTTTTGCTAATTTTTTTTTTTTTTTTGCTAATTTAGATTTTTTTTTTTTTTGCTAATTCAGATTTTTTTTTTTTCCTAATTCTGATTTTTTTTTTGCTAATTCAGATTTTTTTTTATATATTTTTTTTTATTTTTTTTTTTGCTAATTCAGATTTTTTTTTGCTATTTTTTTTGCTAATTTTTTTTTTTGCTAATTTTTAATTTTTTTTTTGCTAATTCAGATTTTTTTTTCAAATTTTTTTTTTGCGAATTCAGATTTTTCTTTTTTTTTGCTAATCAGATTTTTTTTTTTTTGCTAATTCAGATTTTTTTTTTATTCATTTTTTTTTTGCTATTTCAGTTTTTTTCTAATTTTTTTTTGCTAATCAGATTTTTTTTTTTTTGCTAATTCAGATTTTTTTTTTGCTAATTTTTTGCTAATTCAGATTTTTTTTTTTGCTTTTTTTTTTTTTTTTTTTTTGCTAATTCAGATTTTTGTTTTGTTTTTTTTTTGCTAATTTAGATTTTTTTTTTTTGATAATTTTTTTTTTTGCTAATTTAGATTTTTTTTTTTGCTAATTCAGATTTATTTTTTTTTTTTTGCTAATTCTGATTTTTTTTTTGCTAATTCAGATTTTTTTTTTATAATTTTTATTTTTTTCTTTGCTAATTCAGATTTTTTTTTTTTTTGCTATTTTTTTTTGTTAATTTTTTTTTGCTAATTTTTTTTTTTTTGCTAATTCAGATTTTTTTTTAAATTTTTTTTTTTTGCGAATTCAGATTTTTCTTTTTTTTTTTGCTAATTCAGATTTTTTTTTCTAATTTTTTTTGCTAATTTTTTTTTTTTTTGTACGAATTCAGATTTTTTTTTTTTTGCTAATTCAGATTTTTTTTTTGCTAATTTATTTTTTTTTTGCTAATTCAGATTTTTTTTTTCTATTTCAGATTTTTTTTTCTAATTTTTTTTTGCTAATTCAGATTTTTTTTCTAATTTTTGTAATTCAATTTTTTTTTTTTTTTTTTTGCTAATTCAGATTTTTTATTCTATTTTTTTTTTTGCTAATTTTTATTTTTTTTTTTGCTAATTCAGATTTTTTTTTTTTGTTAATTCAGATTTTTTTTTTTTGCTAATTTTTATTTTTTTTTTTTGCTAATTCAGATTTTTTTTTTTTTTTTGCTATTTTTTATTTTTTTTTTTTTTGCTAATTCAGATTTTTTTTCAAATTTTTTTTTGGTAATTCAGATTTTTTTTTTGCTAATTTAGATTTTTTTTTTGCTAATTCAGATTTTTTTTTTGCTAATTTTTTTTTTTTTGCTAATTCAGATTTTTTTTCTGATTTTTTTTTTTTTTTTTTTTTGCTAATATAGGTCTTTTTTTTTTTTGCTAATTCAGATTATTTTTTTTTTTTTTGCTAATTCTGACTTTTTTTTTGCTAATTCAGATTTTTTTTTTATAGTTTTTTTTTTTTTTTTGCTAATTCAGATTTTTTTTTTTGCTATTTTTTTTTTGCTAATTTTTTTTGCTAATTCAAATTTTTTTTTCAAAATTTTTTTTTTTTTTTGCGAACTCACATTTTTCTTTTTTTTTCTAATTCAGATTTTTTTTCTAATTTTTTTTTGCTAATTTTTGTTTTTTTTTGCTAATTCAGATTTTTTTTTTGCTAATTCAGATTTTTTTTTTTTTTTTTTGCTAATTCAGATTTTTTTTTGCTAATTCAGATTTTTTTTTTGCTAAGTTTTATTTTTTTTTGCTAATTCAGATTTTTTTTTTGCTAATTTTTATTTTTGATTTTTTGCTAATTCAGATTTTTTTTTGTCCTAATTTTTTTGCTAATTTTTATTTTTTTTTGCTAATACAGATTTTTTTTTTTTGCTAATACAGATTTTTTTTTTGCTAATTCAGATTTTTTTTTTGCTAATTCAAATTTTTTTTTTTACTAATTTTTTTTTTTGCTAATTTTTTTTCTGATTTTTTTTTTTTTTTTTGCTAATATAGATTTTTTTTTTTGCTAATTCAGATTTTTTTTTTTTTTGCTAATTCTGATATTTTTTTTGCTAATTTTTATTTTTTTTTGCTAATTCAGATTTTGTTGCTAATACAGATTTTTTTTTTTGCTAACTCAGATATTTTTTTTTTGCTAATTCAGATTTTTTTTTCTGATTTTTTTTTTTTTTTTTTAGCTAATTTAGATTTTTTTTTTTTTGCTAATTCAGATTTTTTTTTTCCTAATTCTGATTTTTTTTTTTGCTAATTCAGATTTTTTTTTATATAATTGTTTTTATTTTTTTTTTGCTAATTCAGATTTTTTTTTGCTAATTTTTTTTTTTTTGCTAATTTTTAATTTTTTTTTTGCTAATTCAGATTTTTTTTCAAATTTTTTTTTTGCGAATTCAGATTTTTCTTTTTTTTTGCTAATCAGATTTTTTTTTTTTTTGCTAATTCAGATTTTTTTTTTATTCATTTTTTTTTTGCTATTTCAGTTTTTTTCTAATTTTTTTTGCTAATCAGATTTTTTTTTTTTTGCTAATTCAGATTTTTTTTTTTGCTAATTTTTTTTTTTTTTGCTAATTCAGATTTTTTTTTTTGCTAATTTTTATTTTTTTTTTTGCTAATTCAGATTTTTTTTTTATAATTTTTATTTTTTTCTTTGCTAATTCAGATTTTTTTTTTTTGCTATTTTTTTTTTGTTAATTTTTTTTTTTTGCTAATTTTTTTTTTTGCTAATTCAGATTTTTTTTTAAATTTTTTTTTTTTGCGAATTCAGATTTTTCTTTTTTTTTTGCTAATTCAGATTTTTTTTTCTAATTTTTTTTGCTAATTTTTTTTTTTTTGTACGAATTCAGATTTTTTTTTTTTTTGCTAATTTAGATTTTTTTTTTTGCTAATTTATTTTTTTTTGCTAATTCAGATTTTTTTTTCCTATTTCAGATTTTTTTTTCTAATTTTTTTTTGCTAATTCAGATTTTTTTTCTAATTTTTGTAATTCAATTTTTTTTTTTTTTTTTTTGCTAATTCAGATTTTTTATTCTATTTTTTTTTTTGCTAATTTTTATTTTTTTTTTTTGCTAATTCAGATTTTTTTTTTTGTTAATTCAGATTTTTTTTTTTGCTAATTTTTATTTTTTTTTTTTGCTAATTCAGATTTTTTTTTTTTTTTTGCTATTTTTTTTTTTTTTTTTTTTTGCTAATTCAGATTTTTTTTCAAATTTTTTTTTGGTAATTCAGATTGTTTTTTTTTTTGCTAATTTAGATTTTTTTTTTGCTAATTCAGATTTTTTTTTTGCTAATTTTTTTTTTTTTTTGCTAATTCAGATTTTTTTTTCTGATTTTTTTTTTTTTTTTTTTGCTAATATAGGTTTTTTTTTTTTGCTAATTCAGATTATTTTTTTTTTTTGCTAATTCTGATTTTTTTTTTGCTAATTCAGATTTTTTTTTTATAGTTTTTTTTTTTTTTTGCTAATTCAGATTTTTTTTTTATAGTTTTTTTTTTGCTAATTTTTTTTGCTAATACAAATTTTTTTTTCAAAATTTTTTTTTTTTTTTTGCGAACTCAGATTTTTCTTTTTTTTTCTAATTCAGATTTTTTTTCTAATTTTTTTTTGCTAATTTTTGTTTTTTTTTTTGCTAATTCAGATTTTTTTTTTGCAAATTTTTTTTTTTTTTTTTTTGCTAATTCAGATTTTTTTTGTTTTGTTAATTTTTTTTTGCTAATTCAGATTTTTTTTGTTCTAATTTTTTTTGCTAATTTTTTTTTTTTTTTTTGCTAATTCAGATTTTTTTTGTCCTAATTTTTTTTGCTAATTTTTATTTTTTTTTTTGGTAATTCAGATTTTTTTTTTTTTTTGCTAATTCAGATTTTTTTTGTCCTAATTTTTTTGCTAATTTTTATTTTTTTTGCTAATTCAGATTTTTTTTTGCTAATTCAGATTTTTTTTTTTTGCTAATTTTTTTTTTGCTAATTTTTTTTTTTTTTTGCTAATTCAGATTTTTTTTTTTTTTTTTTTTTTTCGCTAATTTTTATTTTTTTTTCTAATTCAGATTTTTTTTTTTTTTGCTAATTTAGATTTTTTTTTCAAATTTTTTTTTTTTTTGCTAATTCAGATTTTTTTTTTTTGCTATTTCAGATTTTTTTTTGCTAATCAGATTTTTTTTTGCTAATTCAGATTTTTTTTCTAATTTTTGTAATTCAATTTTTTTTTTTTTTTTTTGCTAATTCAGATTTTTTATTCTATTTTTTTTTTGCTAATTTTTTTTTTTTTTTGCTAATTCAGATTTTTTTTTTTGTTAATTCAGATTTTTTTTTTTTTGCTAATTTTTTTTTTTTTTGCTAATATAGGTTTTTTTTTTTTTTGCTAATTCAGATTTTTTTTTTATAATTTTTATTTTTTTTTTGCTAATTCAGATTTTTTTTTGCTATTTTTTTTTTGCTAATTTTTTTTTTTTGCTAATTCAGATTTTTTTTTCAAATTTTTTTTTTTTTTTTGCGAATTCAGATTTTTCTTTTTTTTTTGCTAATTCAGATTTTTTTGCTAATTTTTGTTTTTTTTTTGCTAATTCATATTTTTTTTTTTAGTTAATTTTTTTTTCTAATTTTTTTTTTTTTTTTTTGCTAATTCAGATTTTTTTTTTTTTGCTAATTCAGATTTTTTTTTTTTGCTAATTCAGATTTTTTTTTGCTAATTTTCATTTTTTTTTTGCTAATTCAGATTTTTTTTTTGCTAAGTTTTATTTTTTTTTGCTAATTCAGATTTTTTTTTTGCTAATTTTTATTTTTTATTTTTTGCTAATTCAGATTTTTTTTTGTCCTAATTTTTTTGCTAATTTTTATTTTTTTTTGCTAATACAAATTTTTTTTTTTGCTAATACAGATTTTTTTTTTTGCTAATTCAGATTTTTTTTTTGCTAATTCAAATTTTTTTTTTTACTAATTTTTTTTTTTGCTAATTTTTTTTCTGATTTTTTTTTTTTTTTTGCTAATATAGATTTTTTTTTTGCTAATTCAGATTTTTTTTTTTTTTGCTAATTCTGATATTTTTTTTGCTAATTTTTATTTTTTTTTGCTAATTCAGATTTTGTTGCTAATACAGATTTTTTTTTTTGCTAACTCAGATATTTTTTTTTTGCTAATTCAGATTTTTTTTCTGATTTTTTTTTTTTTTTTTTTAGGTAATTTAGATTTTTTTTTTTTGCTAATTCAGATTTTTTTTGCTAATTCTGATTTTTTTTTGCTAATTCAGATTTTTTTTTATACAATTTTTTTTTGCTAATTTTTTTTTTGCAAATTTTTATTTTGCTAATTCAGATTTTTTTTTCAATTTTTTTTTGCGAATTCAGATTTTTCTTTTTTTTTTGCTAATTCAGATTTTTTTATCTAATGTTTTTTTGCTAATTTGTGTTTTTTTTTTGCTAATTCAGATTTTTTTTTTTTTGCTATTTCAGATTTTTTTTTTCTAATTTTTTTTTGTTTTTTTTGTTTTTTGCTAATTTAGATTTTTTTTGCTAATTTTTTTTTTTTTTTTGCTAATTTAGATTTTTTTTTTTTTTGCTAATTCAGATTTTTTTTTTTTCCTAATTCTGATTTTTTTTTTGCTAATTCAGATTTTTTTTTATATATTTTTTTTTATTTTTTTTTTTGCTAATTCAGATTTTTTTTTGCTATTTTTTTTGCTAATTTTTTTTTTTGCTAATTTTTAATTTTTTTTTTGCTAATTCAGATTTTTTTTTCAAATTTTTTTTTTGCGAATTCAGATTTTTCTTTTTTTTTGCTAATCAGATTTTTTTTTTTTTGCTAATTCAGATTTTTTTTTATTCATTTTTTTTTTGCTATTTCAGTTTTTTTCTAATTTTTTTTTGCTAATCAGATTTTTTTTTTTTTGCTAATTCAGATTTTTTTTTTGCTAATTTTTTTTTTTTTTTGCTAATTCAGATTTTTTTTTTTGCTTATTTTTTTTTTTTTTTTTTTTGCTAATTCAGATTTTTGTTTTGTTTTTTTTTTTGCTAATTTAGATTTTTTTTTTTTGATAATTTTTTTTTTTGCTAATTTAGATTTTTTTTTTTGCTAATTCAGATTTATTTTTTTTTTTTTGCTAATTCTGATTTTTTTTTTGCTAATTCAGATTTTTTTTTTATAATTTTTATTTTTTTCTTTGCTAATTCAGATTTTTTTTTTTTGCTATTTTTTTTTGTTAATTTTTTTTTGCTAATTTTTTTTTTTTGCTAATTCAGATTTTTTTTTAAATTTTTTTTTTTTGCGAATTCAGATTTTTCTTTTTTTTTTTGCTAATTCAGATTTTTTTTTCTAATTTTTTTTGCTAATTTTTTTTTTTTTTGTACGAATTCAGATTTTTTTTTTTTTTGCTAATTCAGATTTTTTTTTTGCTAATTTATTTTTTTTTTTGCTAATTCAGATTTTTTTTTTCTATTTCAGATTTTTTTTTCTAATTTTTTTTTGCTAATTCAGATTTTTTTTCTAATTTTTGTAATTCAATTTTTTTTTTTTTTTTTGCTAATTCAGATTTTTTATTCTATTTTTTTTTTTGCTAATTTTTATTTTTTTTTTTGCTAATTCAGATTTTTTTTTTTTGTTAATTCAGATTTTTTTTTTTTGCTAATTTTTATTTTTTTTTTTTGCTAATTCAGATTTTTTTTTTTTTTGCTATTTTTTATTTTTTTTTTTTTTGCTAATTCAGATTTTTTTTCAAATTTTTTTTTGGTAATTCAGATTTTTTTTTTGCTAATTTAGATTTTTTTTTTGCTAATTCAGATTTTTTTTTTGCTAATTTTTTTTTTTTTGCTAATTCAGATTTTTTTTCTGATTTTTTTTTGCTAATATAGGTCTTTTTTTTTTTTGCTAATTCAGATTATTTTTTTTTTTTTTGCTAATTCTGACTTTTTTTTTGCTAATTCAGATTTTTTTTTTATAGTTTTTTTTTTTTTTTGCTAATTCAGATTTTTTTTTTGCTATTTTTTTTTTGCTAATTTTTTTTGCTAATTCAAATTTTTTTTTCAAAATTTTTTTTTTTTTTTGCGAACTCACATTTTTCTTTTTTTTTCTAATTCAGATTTTTTTTCTAATTTTTTTTTGCTAATTTTTGTTTTTTTTTGCTAATTCAGATTTTTTTTTTGCTAATTCAGATTTTTTTTTTTTTTTTTTGCTAATTCAGATTTTTTTTTGCTAATTCAGATTTTTTTTTTGCTAAGTTTTATTTTTTTTTGCTAATTCAGATTTTTTTTTTGCTAATTTTTATTTTTGATTTTTTGCTAATTCAGATTTTTTTTTGTCCTAATTTTTTTGCTAATTTTTATTTTTTTTTGCTAATACAGATTTTTTTTTTTTGCTAATACAGATTTTTTTTTTTGCTAATTCAGATTTTTTTTTTGCTAATTCAAATTTTTTTTTTTACTAATTTTTTTTTTGCTAATTTTTTTTCTGATTTTTTTTTTTTTTTTTTGCTAATATAGATTTTTTTTTTTGCTAATTCAGATTTTTTTTTTTTTTGCTAATTCTGATATTTTTTTTGCTAATTTTTATTTTTTTTTGCTAATTCAGATTTTGTTGCTAATACAGATTTTTTTTTTTTGCTAACTCAGATATTTTTTTTTTGCTAATTCAGATTTTTTTTTCTGATTTTTTTTTTTTTTTTTTAGGTAATTTAGATTTTTTTTTTTTTGCTAATTCAGATTTTTTTTGCTAATTCTGATTTTTTTTTTGCTAATTCAGATTTTTTTTTTATACAATTTTTTTTTGCTAATTTTTTTTTTGCAAATTTTTATTTTGCTAATTCAGATTTTTTTTTCAATTTTTTTTTTGCGAATTCAGATTTTTCTTTTTTTTTTGCTAATTCAGATTTTTTTATCTAATGTTTTTTTGCTAATTTGTGTTTTTTTTTTGCTAATTCAGATTTTTTTTTTTGCTATTTCAGATTTTTTTTTGTTTTTTTTGTTTTTTGCTAATTTAGATTTTTTTTTTGCTAATTTTTTTTTTTTTTTTGCTAATTTAGATTTTTTTTTTTTTTTGCTAATTCAGATTTTTTTTTTTTCCTAATTCTGATTTTTTTTTTGCTAATTCAGATTTTTTTTTATATATTTTTTTTTATTTTTTTTTTTGCTAATTCAGATTTTTTTTTGCTATTTTTTTTGCTAATTTTTTTTTTTGCTAATTTGTAATTTTTTTTTTGCTAATTCAGATTTTTTTTTCAAATTTTTTTTTTGCGAATTCAGATTTTTCTTTTTTTTTGCTAATCAGATTTTTTTTTTTTTGCTAATTCAGATTTTTTTTTTATTCATTTTTTTTTTGCTATTTCAGTTTTTTTCTAATTTTTTTTTGCTAATCAGATTTTTTTTTTTTTGCTAATTCAGATTTTTTTTTGCTAATTTTTTTTTTTTTTTTTGCTAATTCAGATTTTTTTTTTTGCTTATTTTTTTTTTTTTTTTTTTTTGCTAATTCAGATTTTTGTTTTGTTTTTTTTTTTGCTAATTTAGATTTTTTTTTTTTGATAATTTTTTTTTTTGCTAATTTAGATTTTTTTTTTTTGCTAATTCAGATTAATTTTTTTTTTTTTGCTAATTCTGATTTTTTTTTTTGCTAATTCAGATTTTTTTTTTATAATTTTTATTTTTTTCTTTGCTAATTCAGATTTTTTTTTTTTTGCTATTTTTTTTGTTAATTTTTTTTTGCTAATTTTTTTTTTTTTTGCTAATTCAGATTTTTTTTTAAATTTTTTTTTTTTGCGAATTCAGATTTTTCTTTTTTTTTTTGCTAATTCAGATTTTTTTTTCTAATTTTTTTTGCTAATTTTTTTTTTTTTTGTACGAATTCAGATTTTTTTTTTTTTTTGCTAATTCAGATTTTTTTTTTGCTAATTTATTTTTTTTTTTTGCTAATTCAGATTTTTTTTTTCTATTTCAGATTTTTTTTTCTAATTTTTTTTTGCTAATTCAGATTTTTTTTCTAATTTTTGTAATTCAATTTTTTTTTTTTTTTTTGCTAATTCAGATTTTTTATTCTATTTTTTTTTTGCTAATTTTTATTTTTTTTTTTGCTAATTCAGATTTTTTTTTTTTGTTAATTCAGATTTTTTTTTTTTTGCTAATTTTTATTTTTTTTTTTGCTAATTCAGATTTTTTTTTTTTTGCTATTTTTTATTTTTTTTTTTTTTTGCTAATTCAGATTTTTTTTCAAATTTTTTTTTGGTAATTCAGATTTTTTTTTTGCTAATTTAGATTTTTTTTTTGCTAATTCAGATTTTTTTTTTGCTAATTTTTTTTTTTTTGCTAATTCAGATTTTTTTTCTGATATTTTTTTTTTTTTTTTTTTGCTAATATAGGTCTTTTTTTTTTTTGCTAATTCAGATTATTTTTTTTTTTTTTGCTAATTCTGACTTTTTTTTTGCTAATTCAGATTTTTTTTTTATAGTTTTTTTTTTTTTTTTGCTAATTCAGATTTTTTTTTTTGCTATTTTTTTTTTTGCTAATTTTTTTTGCTAATTCAAATTTTTTTTTCAAAATTTTTTTTTTTTTTGCGAACTCAGATTTTTCTTTTTTTTTCTAATTCAGATTTTTTTTTCTAATTTTTTTTTTGCTAATTTTTGTTTTTTTTTGCTAATTCAGATTTTTTTTTTTGCTAATTCAGATTTTTTTTTTTTTTTTTTGCTAATTCAGATTTTTTTTTGCTAATTTTTTTTTTGTTTTTTTTGCTAATTCAGATTTTTTTTTTTGCTAATTTTTATTTTTTTTTGCTAATTCAGATTTTTTTTTTTGCTAATTTTTTTTTTGCTAATTTAGTTTTTTTTTTTTTTTTGCTAATTCAGATTTTTTTTTTGCTAATTCTGATTTTTTTTTTGCTAATTCAGATTTTTTTTTTATAATTTTTATTTTTTTTTTGCTAATTCAGATTTGTTTTTTTTGCTATTTTTTTTTTTTGCTAATTTTTTTTTTTTTTTGCTAATTTTTATTTTTTTTATAATTTTTATTTTTTTTTTGCTAATTCAGATTTGTTTTTTTGCTATTTTTTTTTTTTTGCTAATTTTTTTTTTTTTGCTAATTCAGATTTTTTTTTTTTTTTATTTTTTTTTTTTTTGCTAATTCAGATTTCTTTTTTGTTAATTTTTTTTTGCTAATTCAGATTTTTTTTTTGTCCTAATTTTTTTTGCTAATTTTTATTTTTTTTTTTTTGCTAATTCAGATTTTTTTTTTTTTTTTTTTGCTAAATTCAGATTTTTTTTTAATTTTTTTTTTTTTTGCTAATTCAGATTTTTTTTTTGCTAATTTTTTTTTTTTTTTTTTTGCTAATTCAGATTTTTTTTTTTTGTTAATTTTTTTTTTGCTAATTCAGATTTTTTTTGTCCTAATTTTTTTTGCTAATTTTTATTTTTTTTTTTTTGCTAATTCAGATTTTTTTTGTCCTAATTTTTTTTGCTAATTTTTATTTTTTTTTTGGTAATTCAGATTTTTTTTTTTTTTTGCTAATTCAGATTTTTTTTGTCCTAATTTTTTTGCTAATTTTTATTTTTTTTGCTAATTCAGATTTTTTTTTTTTGCTAATTCAGATTTTTTTGCTAATTTCTTTTTGTTTTTTTGCTAATTCAGATTTTTTTTTTTGCTAATTTTTATATTTTTTTGCTAATTCAGATTTTTTTTTTTGCTAATTTTTTTTTGCTAATTTAGTTTTTTTTTTTTTTTTGCTAATTCAGATTTTTTTTTTGCTAATTCTGATTTTTTTTTTGCTAATTCAGATTTTTTTTTTTATAATTTTTATTTTTTTTTGCTAATTCAGATTTGTTTTTTTGCTATTTTTTTTTTTTGCTAATTTTTTTTTTTTTTTTGCTAATTTTTTTTTTTGCTAATTCAGATTTTTTTTTTTGCGAATTCAGATTTTTCTTTTTTTTTTGCTAATTCAGATTTTTTTTTTCTAATTTTTTTTTGCTAATTTTTGTTTTTTTTTTTTTTGCTAATTCAGATTTTTTTTTTTTGCTATTTCAGATTTTTTTTTGCTAATCAGATTTTTTTTTGATAATTCAGATTTTTTTTTTTTAATTTTTTTTTTTTTTTTTTTGCTATTTCAGATTTTTTTTCTAATTTTTTTTTGCTAATCAGATTTTTTTTTAATTTTTATTTTTTTTTGCTAATTCAGATTTTTTTTTTTGCTAATACAGATTTTTTTTTTGCTAATTCAGATTTTTTTTTTTGCTAATTCAGATTTTTTTTTTGCTAATTTTTTTTTGCTAATTCAGATTTTTTTTTAGATTTTTTTTTCTGATTTTTTTTTTTTTTTTTTGCTAATTTAAATTTTTTTTTTTGCTAATTCAGATTTTTTTTTGCTAATTCTGATTTTTTTTTTGCTAATTCAGATTTTTTTTTTGCTAATTTTTATTTTTTATTTTTTGCTAATTCAGATTTTTTTTTGTCCTAATTTTTTTGCTAATTTTTATTTTTTTTTGCTAATACAGATTTTTTTTTTTTGCTAATACAGATTTTTTTTTTTGCTAATTCAGATTTTTTTTTTGCTAAGTCAAATTTTTTTTTTTACTAATTTTTTTTTTTGCTAATTTTTTTTCTGATTTTTTTTTTTTTTTGCTAATATAGATTTTTTTTTTTGCTAATTCAGATTTTTTTTTTTTTTGCTAATTCTGATATTTTTTTTGCTAATTTTTATTTTTTTTTGCTAATTCAGATTTTGTTGCTAATACAGATTTTTTTTTTTGCTAACTCAGATATTTTTTTTTTGCTAATTCAGATTTTTTTTCTGATTTTTTTTTTTTTTTTTTTAGGTAATTTAGATTTTTTTTTTTTTGCTAATTCAGATTTTTTTTGCTAATTCTGATTTTTTTTTGCTAATTCAGATTTTTTTTTATACAATTTTTTTTTGCTAATTTTTTTTTTTGCAAATTTTTATTTTGCTAATTCAGATTTTTTTTTCAATTTTTTTTTGCGAATTCAGATTTTTCTTTTTTTTTTGCTAATTCAGATTTTTTTATCTAATGTTTTTTTTGCTAATTTGTGTTTTTTTTTTGCTAATTCAGATTTTTTTTTTTTGCTATTTCAGATTTTTTTTTTCTAATTTTTTTTTGTTTTTTTTGTTTTTTGCTAATTTAGATTTTTTTTTGCTAATTTTTTTTTTTTTTTTGCTAATTTAGATTTTTTTTTTTTTTGCTAATTCAGATTTTTTTTTTTCCTAATTCTGATTTTTTTTTTGCTAATTCAGATTTTTTTTTATATATTTTTTTTTATTTTTTTTTTTGCTAATTCAGATTTTTTTTTGCTATTTTTTTTGCTAATTTTTTTTTTTGCTAATTTTTAATTTTTTTTTTGCTAATTCAGATTTTTTTTTCAAATTTTTTTTTTGCGAATTCAGATTTTTCTTTTTTTTTGCTAATCAGATTTTTTTTTTTTTGCTAATTCAGATTTTTTTTTTATTCATTTTTTTTTTGCTATTTCAGTTTTTTTCTAATTTTTTTTTGCTAATCAGATTTTTTTTTTTTTGCTAATTCAGATTTTTTTTTGCTAATTTTTTTTTTTTTTGCTAATTCAGATTTTTTTTTTTGCTTATTTTTTTTTTTTTTTTTTTTGCTAATTCAGATTTTTGTTTTGTTTTTTTTTTTGCTAATTTAGATTTTTTTTTTTTGATAATTTTTTTTTTTGCTAATTTAGATTTTTTTTTTTTTGCTAATTCAGATTTATTTTTTTTTTTTTGCTAATTCTGATTTTTTTTTTGCTAATTCAGATTTTTTTTTTATAATTTTTATTTTTTTCTTTGCTAATTCAGATTTTTTTTTTTTGCTATTTTTTTTTGTTAATTTTTTTTTGCTAATTTTTTTTTTTTTGCTAATTCAGATTTTTTTTTAAATTTTTTTTTTTTGCGAATTCAGATTTTTCTTTTTTTTTTTGCTAATTCAGATTTTTTTTTCTAATTTTTTTTGCTAATTTTTTTTTTTTTTGTACGAATTCAGATTTTTTTTTTTTTTTGCTAATTCAGATTTTTTTTTTGCTAATTTATTTTTTTTTTTGCTAATTCAGATTTTTTTTTTCTATTTCAGATTTTTTTTTCTAATTTTTTTTTGCTAATTCAGATTTTTTTTCTAATTTTTGTAATTCAATTTTTTTTTTTTTTTTTTGCTAATTCAGATTTTTTATTCTATTTTTTTTTTTGCTAATTTTTTTTTTTTTTTTTGCTAATTCAGATTTTTTTTTTTGTTAATTCAGATTTTTTTTTTTTGCTAATTTTTATTTTTTTTTTTGCTAATTCAGATTTTTTTTTTTTTTTGCTATTTTTTATTTTTTTTTTTTTTGCTAATTCAGATTTTTTTTCAAATTTTTTTTTGGTAATTCAGATTTTTTTTTTGCTAATTTAGATTTTTTTTTTGCTAATTCAGATTTTTTTTTTGCTAATTTTTTTTTTTTTGCTAATTCAGATTTTTTTTCTGATATTTTTTTTTTTTTTTTTTGCTAATATAGGTCTTTTTTTTTTTTGCTAATTCAGATTATTTTTTTTTTTTTTGCTAATTCTGACTTTTTTTTTGCTAATTCAGATTTTTTTTTTATATAGTTTTTTTTTTTTTTTGCTAATTCAGATTTTTTTTTTTGCTATTTTTTTTTTGCTAATTTTTTTTGCAATTCAAATTTTTTTTTCAAAATTTTTTTTTTTTTTTGCGAACTCAGATTTTTCTTTTTTTTTCTAATTCAGATTTTTTTTCTAATTTTTTTTTGCTAATTTTTGTTTTTTTTTGCTAATTCAGATTTTTTTTTTGCTAATTCAGATTTTTTTTTTTTTTTTTTGCTAATTCAGATTTTTTTTTGCTAATTCAGATTTTTTTTTTGCTAATTTTTATTTTTTTTTGCTAATTCAGATTTTTTTTTTGCTAATTTTTATTTTTGATTTTTTGCTAATTCAGATTTTTTTTTGTCCTAATTTTTTTGCTAATTTTTATTTTTTTTTGCTAATACAGATTTTTTTTTTTTGCTAATACAGATTTTTTTTTTTGCTAATTCAGATTTTTTTTTTGCTAATTCAAATTTTTTTTTTTACTAATTTTTTTTTTTGCTAATTTTTTTTCTGATTTTTTTTTTTTTTTTGCTAATATAGATTTTTTTTTTGCTAATTCAGATTTTTTTTTTTTTTGCTAATTCTGATATTTTTTTTGCTAATTTTTATTTTTTTTTGCTAATTCAGATTTTGTTGCTAATACAGATTTTTTTTTTTGCTAACTCAGATATTTTTTTTTTGCTAATTCAGATTTTTTTTCTGATTTTTTTTTTTTTTTTTTAGGTAATTTAGATTTTTTTTTTTTTGCTAATTCAGATTTTTTTTGCTAATTCTGATTTTTTTTTTGCTAATTCAGATTTTTTTTTATACAATTTTTTTTTGCTAATTTTTTTTTTGCAAATTTTTATTTTGCTAATTCAGATTTTTTTTTCAATTTTTTTTTGCGAATTCAGATTTTTCTTTTTTTTTTGCTAATTCAGATTTTTTTATCTAATGTTTTTTTGCTAATTTGTGTTTTTTTTTTGCTAATTCAGATTTTTTTTTTTTGCTATTTCAGATTTTTTTTTTCTAATTTTTTTTTGTTTTTTTTGTTTTTTGCTAATTTAGATTTTTTTTTTGCTAATTTTTTTTTTTTTTTTGCTAATTTAGATTTTTTTTTTTTTTGCTAATTCAGATTTTTTTTTTTTCCTAATTCTGATTTTTTTTTTGCTAATTCAGATTTTTTTTTATATATTTTTTTTTATTTTTTTTTTTGCTAATTCAGATTTTTTTTTGCTATTTTTTTTGCTAATTTTTTTTTTTGCTAATTTTTAATTTTTTTTTTGCTAATTCAGATTTTTTTTTCAAATTTTTTTTTTGCGAATTCAGATTTTTCTTTTTTTTTGCTAATCAGATTTTTTTTTTTTTGCTAATTCAGATTTTTTTTTTATTCATTTTTTTTTTGCTATTTCAGTTTTTTTCTAATTTTTTTTTGCTAATCAGATTTTTTTTTTTTTGCTAATTCAGATTTTTTTTTTGCTAATTTTTTTTTTTTTTTTGCTAATTCAGATTTTTTTTTTTGCTTATTTATTTTTTTTTTTTTTTGCTAATTCAGATTTTTGTTTTGTTTTTTTTTTTGCTAATTTAGATTTTTTTTTTTTGATAATTTTTTTTTTGCTAATTTAGATTTTTTTTTTTTGCTAATTCAGATTTATTTTTTTTTTTTTGCTAATTCTGATTTTTTTTTTGCTAATTCAGATTTTTTTTTTATAATTTTTATTTTTTTCTTTGCTAATTCAGATTTTTTTTTTTTGCTATTTTTTTTTGTTAATTTTTTTTTGCTAATTTTTTTTTTTTTGCTAATTCAGATTTTTTTTTAAATTTTTTTTTTTTGCGAATTCAGATTTTTCTTTTTTTTTTTGCTAATTCAGATTTTTTTTTCTAATTTTTTTTGCTAATTTTTTTTTTTTTTGTACGAATTCAGATTTTTTTTTTTTTTTGCTAATTCAGATTTTTTTTTTGCTAATTTATTTTTTTTTTTGCTAATTCAGATTTTTTTTTTCTATTTCAGATTTTTTTTTCTAATTTTTTTTTGCTAATTCAGATTTTTTTTCTAATTTTTGTAATTCAATTTTTTTTTTTTTTTTTTGCTAATTCAGATTTTTTATTCTATTTTTTTTTTTGCTAATTTTTATTTTTTTTTTTGCTAATTCAGATTTTTTTTTTTGTTAATTCAGATTTTTTTTTTTTGCTAATTTTTATTTTTTTTTTTGCTAATTCAGATTTTTTTTTTTTTTTGCTATTTTTTATTTTTTTTTTTTTTGCTAATTCAGATTTTTTTTCAAATTTTTTTTTGGTAATTCAGATTTTTTTTTTGCTAATTTAGATTTTTTTTTTGCTAATTCAGATTTTTTTTTTGCTAATTTTTTTTTTTTTGCTAATTCAGATTTTTTTTCTGATTTTTTTTTTTTTTTTTTTTTGCTAATATAGGTCTTTTTTTTTTTTGCTAATTCAGATTATTTTTTTTTTTTTTGCTAATTCTGACTTTTTTTTTGCTAATTCAGATTTTTTTTTTATAGTTTTTTTTTTTTTTTGCTAATTCACATTTTTTTTTTGCTATTTTTTTTTTGCTAATTTTTTTTGCTAATTCAAATTTTTTTTTCAAAATTTTTTTTTTTTTTTGCGAACTCAGATTTTTCTTTTTTTTTCTAATTCAGATTTTTTTTCTAATTTTTTTTTGCTAATTTTTGTTTTTTTTTGCTAATTCAGATTTTTTTTTTGCTAATTCAGATTTTTTTTTTTTTTTTTGCTAATTCAGATTTTTTTTTGCTAATTTTTTTTTTGTTTTTTTGCTAATTCAGATTTTTTTTTTTGCTAATTTTTATTTTTTTTTGCTAATTCAGATTTTTTTTTTGCTAATTTTTTTTTTGCTAATTTAGTTTTTTTTTTTTTTTTGCTAATTCAGATTTTTTTTTGCTAATTCTGATTTTTTTTTTGCTAATTCAGATTTTTTTTTTATAATTTTTATTTTTTTTTGCTAATTCAGATTTGTTTTTTTGCTATTTTTTTTTTTTGCTAATTTTTTTTTTTTTTGCTAATTTTTATTTTTTTTATAATTTTTATTTTTTTTTTGCTAATTCAGATTTGTTTTTTTGCTATTTTTTTTTTTTGCTAATTTTTTTTTTTTTGCTAATTCAGATTTTTTTTTTTTTATTTTTTTTTTTTTTGCTAATTCAGATTTCTTTTTTTGTTAATTTTTTTTTGCTAATTCAGATTTTTTTTGTCCTAATTTTTTTTGCTAATTTTTATTTTTTTTTTTTGCTAATTCAGATTTTTTTTTTTTTTTTTTTTGCTAAATTCAGATTTTTTTTAATTTTTTTTTTTTTTGCTAATTCAGATTTTTTTTTTGCTAATTTTTTTTTTTTTTTTTTGCTAATTCAGATTTTTTTTTTTGTTAATTTTTTTTTGCTAATTCAGATTTTTTTTGTCCTAATTTTTTTTGCTAATTTTTATTTTTTTTTTTGCTAATTCAGATTTTTTTTGTCCTAATTTTTTTTGCTAATTTTTATTTTTTTTTTGGTAATTCAGATTTTTTTTTTTTTTGCTAATTCAGATTTTTTTTGTCCTAATTTTTTTGCTAATTTTTATTTTTTTTGCTAATTCAGATTTTTTTTTTTGCTAATTCAGATTTTTTTTTTTTTTTTGCTAATTTCTTTTTTGTTTTTTTGCTAATTCAGATTTTTTTTTTGCTAATTTTTATATTTTTTTGCTAATTCAGATTTTTTTTTTGCTAATTTTTTTTTGCTAATTTAGTTTTTTTTTTTTTTTTGCTAATTCAGATTTTTTTTTGCTAATTCTGATTTTTTTTTTGCTAATTCAGATTTTTTTTTTATAATTTTTATTTTTTTTTGCTAATTCAGATTTGTTTTTTTGCTATTTTTTTTTTTTGCTAATTTTTTTTTTTTTTTTGCTAATTTTTTTTTTTGCTAATTCAGATTTTTTTTTTGCGAATTCAGATTTTTCTTTTTTTTTTGCTAATTCAGATTTTTTTTTCTAATTTTTTTTTGCTAATTTTTGTTTTTTTTTTTTGCTAATTCAGATTTTTTTTTTTGCTATTTCAGATTTTTTTTTTGCTAATCAGATTTTTTTTTGATAATTCAGATTTTTTTTTTTTAATTTTTTTTTTTTTTTTTTTGCTATTTCAGATTTTTTTTCTAATTTTTTTTTGCTAATCAGATTTTTTTTTTGCTAATTCAGATTTTTTTTTTGCTAATTTTTATTTTTTTTTTGCTAATTCAGATTTTTTTTTTTGCTAATACAGATTTTTTTTTTGCTAATTCAGATTTTTTTTTTGCTAATTCAGATTTTTTTTTTGCTAATTTTTTTTTGCTAATTCAGATTTTTTTTTAGATTTTTTTTTCTGATTTTTTTTTTTTTTTTTTGCTAATTTAAATTTTTTTTTTTGCTAATTCAGATTTTTTTTTGCTAATTCTGATTTTTTTTTTGCTAATTCAGATTTTTTTTTATAATTTTTTTTTTTTTTTGCTAATTTTTTTTTTTGCTAACTTTTTTTTTTTTTTTTTTGCTAATTCAGATTTTTTTTCAATTTTTTTTTTGCGAATTCAGATTTTTCTTTCTTTTTCCTAATTCAGATTTTTTTTCTAATGTTTTTTTTTTTGCTAATTTTTGTTTTTTTTTTTTTTTTGCTAATTCAGATTTTTTTTTTTGCTATTTCAGATTTTTTTTTTCTAATTTTTTTTTTGTTAAACAGATTTTTTTTTTCCTAATTCAGATTTTTTTTTTATTTTTTTTTTGCTATTTCAGTTTTTTTCTAATTTTTTTTGCTAATCAGATTTTTTTTTTTGTTAATTCAGATTTATTTTTTTGCTAATTTTTTTTTTTTTTGCTAATTCAGATTTTTTTTTTTGCTAATTCAGATTTTTTTTTTATATAATTTTTTTTTTTTTTTTGCTATTTTTTTTGCTAATTTTTTTATTTTTTGCTAATTGTTTTTTTTTTTGCTAATTCAGATTTTTCTTTTTTTTTTTGCTAATTCAGATTTTTCTTTTTTTTTTGCTAATTCAGATTTTTTTTGCTAATTTTTGTTCTTTTTTTTTTGCTAATTCAGATTTTTTTTTTTTGCTATTTCAGATTTTTTTTTTCTAATTTTTTTTTGCTAATCAGATTTTTTTTTGCTAATTCAGATTTTTTTTTTTTTTTGTTTATTTTTTTTTGCTAATTCAGATTTTTTTTCTAATTTTTTTTTGCTAATCAGATTTTTTTTTTTTTTTTGCTAATTCAGATTTTTTTTTTTGCTAATTTTTTTTTGCTAATTCAGATTTTTTTTTGCTAATTTTTTTTTTTTGCTAATTCAGATTTTTTTTTCTAATTTTTTTTTGTTTTTTTTTTTTTGCTAATTTAGATTTCTTTTTGCTAATTTTTTTTTTGCTAATTCAGATTTTTTTTTCTAATTTTTTTTTTTTTTTTTTGCTAATTCAGATTTTTTTTTTCTGATTTTTTCGTTTTTTTTTTTTTTGCTAATATAGATTTTTTTTTGCTAATTCAGATTTTTTTTTTTTTTTGCTAATTGAGATTTTTTTTGCTAATTCTGATTTTTTTTTTGCTAATTCAGATTTTTTTTTATAATTTTTATTTTTTTTTGCTAATTCAGATTTTTTTTTTGCTATTTTTTTTTTTAATTTTTTTTTTTTTGCTAATTCAGATTTTTTTTTCAATTTTTTTTTTTTTGCGAACTCAGATTTTTCTTTTTTTTTGCTAATTCAGATTTTTTTTTCTAATTTTTTTTTGCTAATTTTTTTTTTTTTTTGCTAATTCAGATTTTTTTTTTTTGCTAATTCAGATTTCTTTTTTATTTTTTTGCTAATTTTTATTTTTTTTTGCTAATTCAGATTTTTTTTTGCTAATTCAGATTTTTTTTTGCTAATTTTTTGCTAATTCAGATTTTTTTTTCTAATTTTTTTTTGTTTTTTTTTTTTGCTAATTTAGATTTTTTTTTTGCTAATTTTTATATTTTTTGCTAATTCAGATTTTTTTTTTGCTAATTCAGATTTTTTTTGCTAATTTTGTTGCTAATTCAGATTTTTTTTTTTGCTAATTTTTATTTTTTTTCCTAATTCAGATTTTTTTTTTGCTAATTTTTTTTTTACTAATTTAGTTTTTTTTTTTTTTTGCTAATTCAGATTTTTTTTTCTTAATTTTTATTTTTTTTTTTGCTAATTCAGATTTTTTTTTTTGCTAATTTTTTTTTTTTGCAAATTTTTTATTTTTTTTTTCTAATTCAGATTTTTTTTCAAATTTTTTTTTTGCGAATTCAGATTTTTCTTTTTTTTTGCTAATTCAAATTTTTTTTTCTAATTTTTTTTTTTTTGCTAATTCAGATTTTTTTTTGCTATTTCAGATTTTTTTTTGCTAATCAGATTTTTTTTTTTTGCTAATTCAGATTTTTTTATTTTTTATTTTTTTTTGTTTATTTGTTTTTTTTTTTTGCTATTTCAGATTAATTTTTTTTTGCTAATCAGATTTTTTTTTTGCTAATTCAGATTTTTTTTTTTGCTAATTTTTATTTTTTTTTTTTTTGCTAATTCAGATTTTTTTTTCGCTAATTTTTATTTTTTTTTTGCTAATTCAGATTTTTTTTTTTGCTAATTTTTATTTTTTTTTTGCTAATTCAGTTTTTTTTTTTGCTAATTTTTTTGCTAATTCAGATTTTTTTTTTGTCCTAATTTTTTTTTGCTAATTTTTATTTTTTTTTGCTAATTCAGATTTTTTTTTTTGCTAATACAGATTTTTTTTTTTGCTAATTCAGATTTTTTTTTTGCTAATTCAGATTTTTTTTTGCTAATTCAGATTTTTTTTTCTGATTTTTTTTTTTTTTTTTTTGCTAATTTAGATTTATTTCTTTTGCTAATTCAGATTTTTTTTTTGCTAATTCTGATTTTTTTTTTGCTAATTCAGATTTTTTTTTTTATAATTTTTTTTTTTGCTAATTTTTTTTTTGCTAATTTTTATTTTTTTTTTTTTTTGCTAATTCAGATTTTTTTTTCAATTTTTTTTTTTTTGCGAATTCAGATTTTTTTTTTTTTTGCTAATTCAGATTTTTTTTCTAATGTTTTTTTGCTTATTTTGTTTTTTTTTTGCTAATTCAGATTTTTTTTTTTGCTATTTCAGATTTTTTTTTCTAATTTTTTTTTTGTTAAACAGATTTTTTTTTTCCTAATTCAGATTTTTTTTTTTATTTTTTTTATTTATTTTTTTTTGCTATTTCAGTTTTTTCTAATTTTTTTTTGCTAATCAGATTTTTTTTTTTGCTAATTCAGATTTTTCTTTTTTTTGCTAATTCAGATTTTTCTTTTTTTTTTTGCTAATTCAGATTTTTTTTTGCTAATTTTTGTTTTTTTTTTTTCTAAATCATTTTTTTTTTTGCTATTTCAGATTTTTTTTTTCTAATTTTTTTTTTGCTAATCAGATTTTTTTTCAAATTTTTTTTTGGTAATTCAGATTTTTTTTTTTTTTGCTAATTTAGATTTTTTTTTTGCTATTCAGATTTTTTTTTTGCTAATTTTTTTTTTTTTTGCTAATTCAGATTTTTTTTTTGATTTTTTTTTTTTTTTTTTGCTAATATGGGTTTTTTTTTTTTTGCTAATGCAGATTAGTTTTTTTTTTTTGCTAATTCAGATTTTTTTTTGCTAATTTTTTTTTTGTTTTTTTGCTAATTCAGATTTTTTTTTTTGCTAATTTTTATTTTTTTTTGCTAATTCAGATTTTTTTTTTGCTAATTTAGTTTTTTTTTTTTTTTTGCTAATTCAGATTTTTTTTTTGCTAATTCTGATTTTTTTTTTGCTAATTCAGATTTTTTTTTTATAATTTTTATTTTTTTTTGCTAATTCAGATTTGTTTTTTTGCTATTTTTTTTTTTTTTGCTAATTTTTTTTTTTTTTGCTAATTTTTTTTTTTTTTTTTTTTTTTGCTAATTCAGATTGTTTTTTTGCGAATTCAGATTTTTCTTTTTTTTTTGCTAATTCAGAATTTTTTTCTAATTTTTTTTTGCTAATTTTTGTTTTTTTTTTTTGCTAATTCAGATTTTTTTTTTGCTATTTCAGATTTTTTTTTTTGCTAATCAGATTTTTTTTTTTTGATAATTCAGATTTTTTTTTTTTAATTTTTTTTTTTTTTTTTTTGCTATTTCAGATTTTTTTTCTAATTTTTTTTTGCTAATCAGATTTTTTTTTTGCTAATTCAGATTTTTTTTTTTGCTATTTCAGATTTTTTTTTGCTAATCAGATTTTTTTTTTGATAATTCAGATTTTTTTTTTTTAATTTTTTTTTTTTTTTTTTTTGCTATTTCAGATTTTTTTTCTAATTTTTTTTTGCTAATCAGATTTTTTTTTTGCTAATTCAGATTTTTTTTTTGCTAATTTTTATTTTTTTTTTGCTAATTCAGATTTTTTTTTTTGCTAATACAGATTTTTTTTTTGCTAATTCAGATTTTTTTTTTTGCTAATTCAGATTTTTTTTTTGCTAATTTTTTTTTGCTAATTCAGATTTCTTTTCAGATTTTTTTTTCTGATTTTTTTTTTTTTTTTTTTGCTAATTTAAATTTTTTTTTTTGCTAATTCAGATTTTTTTTTGCTAATTCTGATTTTTTTTTTGCTAATTCAGATTTTTTTTTTATAATTTTTTTTTTTTGCTAATTTTTTTTTTTGCAAATTCAGATTTTTTTTTCAATTTTTTTTTTGCGAATTCAGATTTTTCTTTCTTTTTCCTAATTCAGATTTTTTTTCTAATGTTTTTTTTTGCTAATTTTTGTTTTTTTTTTTTTTTGCTAATTCAGATTTTTTTTTTTGCTATTTCAGATTTTTTTTTTCTAATTTTTTTTTTGTTAAACAGATTTTTTTTTTATTTTTTTTTGCTATGTCAGTTTTTTTCTAATTTTTTTTGCTAATCAGATTTTTTTTTTTTGCTAATTCAGATTTATTTTTTTGCTAATTTTTTTTTTTTTTGCTAATTCAGATTTTTTTTTTTGCTAATTCAGATTTTTTTTTTATATAATTTATTTTTTTTTTTTGCTATTTTTTTTGCTAATTTTTTTATTTTTTGCTAATTTTTTTTTTTTGCTAATTCAGATTTTTCTTTTTTTTTTTGCTAATTCAGATTTTTCTTTTTTTTTGCTAATTCAGATTTTTTTTTGCTAATTTTTGTTCTTTTTTTTTTGCTAATTTTTTTTTGCTAATCAGATTTTTTTTTTGCTAATTCAGATTTTTTTTTTTTTTTTGTTTATTTTTTTTTGCTATTTCAGATTTTTTTTTCTAATTTTTTTTTGCTAATCAGATTTTTTTTTTTTTTTGCTAATTCAGATTTTTTTTTGCTAATACAGATTTTTTTTTGCTAATTTTTTTTTTTTTGCTAATTCAGATTTTTTTTTCTAATTTTTTTTTTTTTTTTTTTGCTAATTCAGATTTTTTTTTTCTGATTTTTTCGTTTTTTTTTTTGCTAATATAGATTTTTTTTTGCTAATTCAGATTTTTTTTTTTTTTTTTGCTAATTGAGATTTTTTTTGCTAATTCTGATTTTTTTTTTGCAAATTCAAATTTTTTTTTATAATTTTTAATTTTTTTTGCTAATTCAGATTTTTTTTTGCTATTTTTTTTTTTTGCTAATTTTTTTTTTTTTGCTAATTCAGATTTTTTTTTCAATTTTTTTTTTTGCGAACTCAGATTTTTCTTTTTTTTTGCTAATTCAGATTTTTTTTTCTACTTTTTTTTTGCTAATTTTTTTTTTTTTTTGCTAATTCAGATTTTTTTTTTTTGCTAATTCAGATTTCTTTTTTATTTTTTTGCTAATTTTTATTTTTTTTTGCTAATTCAGATTTTTTTTTGCTAATTCAGATTTTTTTTTGCTAATTTTTTTTTTTTTGCTAATTCAGATTTTTTTTTCTAATTTTTTTTTGTTTTTTTTTTTTTTTGCTAATTTAGATTTTTTTTTTGCTAATTTTTATTTTTTTTGCTAATTCAGATTTTTTTTTTGCTAATTCAGATTTTTTTTTGCTAATTTTTTTGCTAATTCAGATTTTTTTTTTTTGCTAATTTTTATTTTTTTTCCTAATTCTGATTTTTTTTTGCTAATTTTTTTTTTAGTAATTTAGTTTTTTTTTTTTTTGCTAATTCAGATTTTTTTTTCTTAATTTTTATTTTTTTTTTGCTAATTCAGATTTTTTTTTTTGCTAATTTTTTTTTTTTTGCAAATTTTTTATTTTTTTTTCTAATTCAGATTTTTTTTCAAATTTTTTTTTTGCGAATTCAGATTTTTCTTTTTTTTTGCTAATTCAAATTTTTTTTTCTAATTTTTTTTGCTAATTTTTGTTTTTTTTTTTTTTTGCTAATTCAGATTTTTTTTTGCTATTTCAGATTTTTTTTTGCTAATCAGATTTTTTTTTTTTGCTAATTCAGATTTTTAATTTTTTTTTTGTTTATTTGTTTTTTTTTTTTGCTATTTCAGATTTTTTTTTTCTAATTTTTTTTTGCTAATCAGATTTTTTTTTTGCTAATTCAGATTTTTTTTTTGCTAATTTTTTTTTTTTTTTTTTGCTAATTCAGATTTTTTTTTTCGCTAATTTTTATTTTTTTTTTTGCTAATTCAGATTTTTTTTTTTGCTAATTTTTATTTTTTTTTTGCTAATTCAGATTTTTTTTTTGCTAATTTTTTTGCTAATTCAGATTTTTTTTTGTCCTAATTTTTTTTTGCTAATTTTTATTTTTTTTTTTGCTAATTCAGATTTTTTTTTTTGCTAATACAGATTTTTTTTTTGCTAATTCAGATTTTTTTTTTTGCTAATTCAGATTTTTTTTTGCTAATTCAGATTTTTTTTCAGATTTTTTTTTCTGATTTTTTTTTTTTTTTTTTTTGCTAATTTAGATTTATTTTTTTTGCTAATTCAGATTTTTTTTTTGCTAATTCTGATTTTTTTTTTGCTAATTCAGATTTTTTTTTTTATAATTTTTTTTTTTTTGCTAATTTTTTTTTTGCTATTTTTTTTTTTTTTTTTTTTGCTAATTCAGATTTTTTTTTCAATTTTTTTTTTTTGCGAATTCAGATTTTTTTTTTTTTTGCTAATTCAGATTTTTTTTCTAATGTTTTTTTGCTTATTTTTGTTTTTTTTTTTGCTAATTCAGATTTTTTTTTTTTGCTATTTCAGATTTTTTTTTCTAATTTTTTTTTGTTAAACAGATTTTTTTTCCTAATTCAGATTTTTTTTTTTATTTTTTTTTATTTATTTTTTTTTTGCTATTTCAGTTTTTTTCTAATTTTTTTTTGCTAATCAGATTTTTTTTTTTTGCTAATTCAGATTTTTCTTTTTTTTGCTAATTCAGATTTTTCTTTTTTTTTGCTAATTCAGATTTTTTTTTTGCTAATTTTTGTTTTTTTTTTTTTTCTAAATCATATTTTTTTTTTGCTATTTCAGATTTTTTTTTTCTAATTTTTTTTTTGCTAATCAGATTTTTTTTCAAATTTTTTTTTGGTAATTCAGATTTTTTTTTTTTTGCTAATTTAGATTTTTTTTTTGCTAATTCAGATTTTTTTTTTGCTAATTTTTTTTTTTTTTGCTAATTCAGATTTTTTTTCTGATTTTTTTTTTTTTTTTTTGCTAATATAGGTTTTTTTTTTTTTGCTAATTCAGATTAGTTTTTTTTTTTGCTAATTCTGATTTTTTTTTTGCTAATTCAGATTTTTTTTTTATAGTTTTTTTTTCTTTTTGCTAATTCAGATTTTTTTTTTGCTAATTTTTTTTGCTAATTCAAATTTTTTTTTCAAAATTTTTTTTTTTTTTTGCGAACTCAGATTTTTCTTTTTTTTCTAATTCAGATTTTTTTTCTAATTTTTTTTTGCTAATTTTTGTTTTTTTTTTGCTAATTCAGATTTTTTTTTTTGCTAATTCAGATTTTTTTTTTTTTTTTGCTAATTCAGATTTTTTTTTGCTAATTTTTTTTTTGTTTTTTTGCTAATTCAGATTTTTTTTTTTGCTAATTTTTATTTTTTTTTGCTAATTCAGATTTTTTTTTGCTAATTTAGTTTTTTTTTTTTTTTGCTAATTCAGATTTTTTTTTGCTAATTCTGATTTTTTTTTTGCTAATTCAGATTTTTTTTTTATAATTTTTATTTTTTTTTTGCTAATTCAGATTTGTTTTTTTGCTATTTTTTTTTTTTTGCTAATTTTTTTTTTTTTTTTGCTAATTTTTTTTTTTTGCTAATTTTTTTTTTTTTTTGCTAATTTTTTTTTTTTTTTTTTTTTTGCTAATTCAGATTGTTTTTTTGCGAATTCAGATTTTTCTTTTTTTTTTGCTAATTCAGATTTTTTTTCTAATTTTTTTTTGCTAATTTTTGTTTTTTTTTTTTTTTGCTAATTCAGATTTTTTTTTTTTGCTATTTCAGATTTTTTTTTTTGCTAATCAGATTTTTTTTTTTTGATAATTCAGATTTTTTTTTTTTAATTTTTTTTTTTTTTTTTTTGCTATTTCAGATTTTTTTTCTAATTTTTTTTTGCTAATCAGATTTTTTTTTTGCTAATTCAGATTTTTTTTTTTGCTATTTCAGATTTTTTTTTTGCTAATCAGATTTTTTTTTGATAATTCAGATTTTTTTTTTTTTAATTTTTTTTTTTTTTTTAGCTATTTCAGATTTTTTTTCTAATTTTTTTTGCTAATCAGATTTTTTTTTTGCTAATTCAGATTTTTTTTTTGCTAATTTTTATTTTTTTTTTTGCTAATTCAGATTTTTTTTTTTGCTAATACAGATTTTTTTTTTGCTAATTCAGATTTTTTTTTTTGCTAATTCAGATTTTTTTTTTGCTAATTTTTTTTTGCTAATTCAGATTTTTTTTCAGATTTTTTTTTCTGATTTTTTTTTTTTTTTTTTGCTAATTTAAATTTTTTTTTTTGCTAATTCAGATTTTTTTTTTTGCTATTTCAGATTTTTTTTTTTGCTAATCAGATTTTTTTTTTTTGATAATTCAGATTTTTTTTTTTTTAATTTTTTTTTTTTTTTTTTTGCTATTTCAGATTTTTTTTCTAATTTTTTTTTGCTAATCAGATTTTTTTTTTGCTAATTCAGATTTTTTTTTTTGCTATTTCAGATTTTTTTTTTGCTAATCAGATTTTTTTTTTGATAATTCAGATTTTTTTTTTTTAATTTTTTTTTTTTTTTAGCTATTTCAGATTTTTTTTCTAATTTTTTTTGCTAATCAGATTTTTTTTTTGCTAATTCAGATTTTTTTTTTGCTAATTTTTATTTTTTTTTTTGCTAATTCAGATTTTTTTTTTTGCTAATACAGATTTTTTTTTTGCTAATTCAGATTTTTTTTTTGCTAATTCAGATTTTTTTTTTATAATTTTTTTTTTTGCTAATTTTTTTTTTTTTTTTTTTTGCAAATTCAGATTTTTTTTTCAATTTTTTTTTGCGAATTCAGATTTTTCTTTCTTTTTCCTAATTCAGATTTTTTTTCTAATGTTTTTTTTTTGCTAATTTTTGTTTTTTTATTTTTTTTGCTAATTCAGATTTTTTTTTTTGCTATTTCAGATTTTTTTTTTCTAATTTTTTTTTTGTTAAACAGATTTTTTTTTTCCTAATTCAGATTTTTTTTTTTTTTTTTTTTGCTATTTCAGTTTTTTTCTAATTTTTTTTGCTAATCAGATTTTTTTTTTTGCTAATTCAGATTTATTTTTTTGCTAATTTTTTTTTTTTTTGCTAATTCAGATTTTTTTTTTTTGCTAATTCAGATTTTTTTTTTATATAATTTTTTTTTTTTTTTTGCTAATTTTTTTATTTTTTGCTAATTTTTTTTTTTTTTTGCTAATTCAGATTTTTCTTTTTTTTTTTTGCTAATTCAGATTTTTCTTTTTTTTTGCTAATTCAGATTTTTTTTTGCTAATTTTTGTTCTTGTTTTTTTTGCTAATTCAGATTTTTTTTTTTTTGCTATTTCAGATTTGTTTTTTCTAATTTTTTTTTGCTAATCAGATTTTTTTTTTGCTAATTCAGATTTTTTTTTTTTTTTGTTTATTTTTTTTTGCTATTTCAGATTTTTTTTTCTAATTTTTTTTTGCTAATCAGATTTTTTTTTTTTTTTGCTAATTCAGATTTTTTTTTTGCTAATTTTTTTTTGCTAATTCAGATTTTTTTTTGCTAATTTTTTTTTTTTTGCTAATTCAGATTTTTTTTTTCTAATTTTTTTTTGTTTTTTTTTTTTTGCTAATTTTTTTTTTTGCTAATTCAGATTTTTTTTTCTAATTTTTTTTTTTTTTTTTTTGCTAATTCAGATTTTTTTTTTTCTGATTTTTTCGTTTTTTTTTTTTGCTAATATAGATTTTTTTTTTGCTAATTCAGATTTTTTTTTTTTTTTGCTAATTGAGATTTTTTTTGCTAATTCTGATTTTTTTTTTGCTAATTCAGATTTTTTTTTTATAATTTTTATTTTTTTTTGCTAATTCAGATTTTTTTTTTGCTATTTTTTTTTTTTGCTAATTTTTTTTTTTTTGCTAATTCAGATTTTTTTTTCAATTTTTTTTTTTTTGCGAACTCAGATTTTTCTTTTTTTTTGCTAATTCAGATTTTTTTTCTAATTTTTTTTTGCTAATTTTTTTTTTTTTTTGCTAGTTCAGATTTTCTTTTTTTGCTAATTCAGATTTCTTTTTTATTTTTTTGCTAATTTTTATTTTTTTTTGCTAATTCAGATTTTTTTTTGCTAATTCAAATTTTTTTTTGCTAATTTTTTTTTTTTTTTTGCTAATTCAGATTTTTTTTTCTAATTTTTTTTTGTTTTTTTTTTTTTTGCTAATTTAGATTTTTTTTTGCTAATTTTTATTTTTTTTGCTAATTCAGATTTTTTTTTTTGCTAATTCAGATTTTTTTTTGCTAATTTTTTTGCTAATTCAGATTTTTTTTTTTTTGCTAATTTTTATTTTTTTTCCTAATTCAGATTTTTTTTTTTGCTAATTTTTTTTTTACTAATTTAGTTTTTTTTTTTTTTGCTAATTCAGATTTTTTTTTCTTAATTTTTATTTTTTTTTTTGCTAATTCAGATTTTTTTTTTTGCAAATTTTTTTTTTTGCAAATTTTTTATTTTTTTTTCTAATTCAGATTTTTTTTCAAATTTTTTTTTTGCGAATTCAGATTTTTCTTTTTTTTTGCTAATTCAAATTTTTTTTTCTAATTTTTTTTGCTAATTTTTTTTTTTTTTTTTTTTTGCTAATTCAGATTTTTTTTTGCTATTTCAGATTTTTTTTTGCTAATCAGATTTTTTTTTTTTGCTAATTCAGATTTTTTATTTTTTATTTTTTTTTTTGTTTATTTGTTTTTTTTTTTTGCTATTTCAGATTTTTTTTTCTAATTTTTTTTTGCTAATCAGATTTTTTTTTTGCTAATTCAGATTTTTTTTTTGCTAATTTTTATTTTTTTTTTTTTTGCTAATTCAGATTTTTTTTTTCGCTAATTTTTATTTTTTTTTTGCTAATTCAGATTTTTTTTTTTTGCTAATTTTTATTTTTTTTTTGCTAATTCAGATTTTTTTTTGCTAATTTTTTTGCTAATTCAGATTTTTTTTTTGTCCTAATTTTTTTTTGCTAATTTTTATTTTTTTTTTGCTAATTCAGATTTTTTTTTTGCTAATTTTTATTTTTTTTTTGTTAATTCAGATTTTTTTTTTGCTAATTCAGATTTTTTTTTGCTAATTCAGATTTTTTTTCAGATTTTTTTTTTTTTTTTTTTTTGCTAATTTAGATTTATTTTTTTTGCTAATTCAGATTTTTTTTTGCTAATTCTGATTTTTTTTTTTGCTAATTCAGATTTTTTTTTTTATAATTTTTTTTTTTGCTAATTTTTTTTTTGCTAATTTTTTTTTTTTTTTTTTTGCTAATTCAGATTTTTTTTTCAATTTTTTTTTTTTTTGCGAATTCAGATTTTTTATTTTTTTTGCTAATTCAGATTTTTTTTCTAATGTTTTTTTGCTTATTTTTGTTTTTTTTTTTTGCTAATTCAGATTTTTTTTTTTGCTATTTCAGATTTTTTTTTCTAATTTTTTTTTTGTTAAACAGATTTTTTTTTCCTAATTCAGATTTTTTTTTTATTTTTTTTTATTTATTTTTTTTTGCTATTTCAGTTTTTTTCTAATTTTTTTTTGCTAATCAGATTTTTTTTTTTTGCTAATTCAGATTTTTCTTTTTTTTGCTAATTCAGATTTTTCTTTTTTTTTTGCTAATTCAGATTTTTTTTTGCTAATTTTTGTTTTTTTTTTCTAAATCATATTTTTTTTTTGCTATTTCAGATTTTTTTTTTCTAATTTTTTTTTTGCTAATCAGATTTTTTTTCAATTTTTTTTTTGGTAATTCAGATTTTTTTTTTTTGCTAATTTAGATTTTTTTTTTGCTAATTCAGATTTTTTTTTTGCTAATTTTTTTTTTTTTTGCTAATTCAGATTTTTTTTTCTGATTTTTTTTTTTTTTTTTTTTGCTAATATAGGTTTTTTTTTTTTGCTAATTCAGATTAGTTTTTTTTTTTTGCTAATTCTGATTTTTTTTTTGCTAATTCAGATTTTTTTTTTATAGTTTTTTTTTTTTTTTTGCTAATTCAAATATTTTTTTTTGCTAATTTTTTTTGCTAATTCAAATTTTTTTTCAAAATTTTTTTCTTTTTTTTGCGAACTCAGATTTTTCTTTTTTTTTCTAATTCAGATTTTTTTTCTAATTTTTTTTTGCTAATTTTTGTTTTTTTTTTGCTAATTCAGATTTTTTTTTTGCTAATTTTTATTTTTTTTTGCTAATTCAGATTTTTTTTTTTGCTAATTTAGTTTTTTTTTTTTTTTGCTAATTCAGATTTTTTTTTGCTAATTCTGATTTTTTTTTTGCTAATTCAGATTTTTTTTTTATAATTTTTATTTTTTTTTGCTAATTCAGATTTGTTTTTTTGCTATTTTTTTTTTTTTGCTAATTTTTTTTTTTTTTTGCTAATTTTTTTTTTTTTTTTTTTTGCTAATTCAGATTGTTTTTTTGCGAATTCAGATTTTTCTTTTTTTTTTGCTAATTCAGATTTTTTTTCTAATTTTTTTTTGCTAATTTTTGTTTTTTTTTTTGCTATTTCAGATTTTTTTTTTTGCTAATCAGATTTTTTTTTTTGATAATTCAGATTTTTTTTTTTTAATTTTTTTTTTTTTTTTTGCTATTTCAGATTTCTTTTCTAATATTTTTTTGCTAATCAGATTTTTTTTTGCTAATTCAGATTTTTTTTTTGCTAATTTTTATTTTTTTTTTTGCTAATTCAGATTTTTTTTTTTTGTTAATTTTTTTTTTCGCTAATTTTTATTTTTTTTTTTGCTAATTCAGATTTTTTTTTTTGCTAATTTTTATTTTTTTTTTTGCTAATTCAGATTTTTTTTTTTTGCTAATACAGATTTTTTTTTTTGCAAATTCAGATTTTTTTTTTTGCTAATTCAGATTTTTTTTTTGCTAATTTTTTTTTGCTAATTCAGATTTTTTTTTCAGATTTTTTTTTCTGATTTTTTTTTTTTTTTTTTTTTGCTAATTTAAATTTTTTTTTTGCTAATTCAGATTTTTTTTTGCTAATTCTGATTTTTTTTTTGCTAATTCAGATTTTTTTTTTTATAATTTTTTTTTTTTTGCTAATTTTTTTTTTTTTTTTTTGCTATTTTTTTTTTTTTTTTTTGCTAATTCAGATTTTTTTTTCAATTTTTTTTTTGCGAATTCAGATTTTTCTTTTTTTTTGCTAATTCAGATTTTTTTTCTAATGTTTTTTTTTGCTAATTTTTGTTTTTTTTTTTTTTGCTAATTCAGATTTTTTTTTTGCTATTTCAGATTTTTTTTTTCTAATTTTTTTTTTGTTAAACAGATTTTTTTTTCCTAATTCAGATTTTTTTTTTTATTTTTTTTTTGCTATTTCAGTTTTTTTCTAATAATTTTTTTTTGCTAATCAGATTTTTTTTTTTTTGCTAATTCAGATTTATTTTTTTGCTATTTTTTTTTTTTTTTTGCTAATTCAGATTTTTTTTTTTGCTAATTCAGATTTTTTTTTGCTAATTTTTTTTTTTGTTTTTTTGCTAATTCAGATTTTTTTTTGCTAATTTTTATTTTTTTTTTGCTAATTTAGATTTTTTTTTTTGCTAATTTAGTTTTTTTTTTTTTTTGCTAATTCAGATTTTTTTTTGCTAATTCTGATTTTTTTTTTTGCTAATTCAGATTTTTTTTTTATAATTTTTATTTTTTTTTTGCTAATTCAGATTTGTTTTTTTGCTATTTTTTTTTTTTTTTGCTAATTTTTTTTTTTTTTTGCTAATTTTTTTTTTTTTTTTTTTTTGCTAATTCAGATTGTTTTTTTGCGAATTCAGATTTTTCTTTTTTTTTTTGCTAATTCAGATTTTTTTTCTAATTTTTTTTTGCTAATTTTTGTTTTTTTTTTTTTTTGCTAATTCAGATTTTTTTTTTTTGCTATTTCAGATTTTTTTTTTGCTAATCAGATTTTTTTTTTGATAATTCAGATTTTTTTTTTTTAATTTTTTTTTTTTTTTTTTTTGCTATTTCAGATTTTTTTTCTAATTTTTTTTTGCTAATCAGATTTTTTTTTGCTAATTCAGATTTTTTTTTTGCTAATTTTTATTTTTTTTTTTTGCTAATTCAGATTTTTTTTTTTGTTAATTTTTTTTTTCGCTAATTTTTATTTTTTTTGCTAATTCAGATTTTTTTTTTTGCTAATTTTTATTTTTTTTTTTTTTGCTAATACAGATTTTTTTTTTTTGCAAATTCAGATTTTTTTTTTTGCTAATTCAGATATTTTTTTTGCTAATTTTTTTTTGCTAATTCAGATTTTTTTTTTTAGATTTTTTTTTCTGATTTTTTTTTTTTTTTTTTGCTAATTTAAATTTTTTTTTTTGCTAATTCAGATTTTTTTTTGCTAATTCTGATTTTTTTTTTTGCTAATTCAGATTTTTTTTTTTTATAATTTTTTTTTTTTTTTTGCTAATTTTTTTTTTTTTTTTTTTGCTATTTTTTTTTTTTTTTTTTGCTAATTCAGATTTTTTTTTCAATTTTTTTTTTTGCGAATTCAGATTTTTCTTTTTTTTTTGCTAATTCAGATTTTTTTTTCTAATGTTTTTTTTTGCTAATTTTTGTTTTTTTTTTTTTTTGCTAATTCAGATTTTTTTTTTTGCTATTTCAGATTTTTTTTTTTCTAATTTTTTTTTTGTTAAACAGATTTTTTTTTTCCTAATTCAGATTTTTTTTTTTATTTTTTTTTTGCTATTTCAGTTTTTTTCTAATTTTTTTTTGCTAATCAGATTTTTTTTTTTTTGCTAATTCAGATTTATTTTTTTGCTATTTTTTTTTTTTTTTTTGCTAATTCAGATTTTTTTTTTTGCTAATTCAGATTTTTTTTTTAGATAATTTTTATTTTTTTTTTTGCTAATTCAGATTTTTTTTTTTGCTATTTTTTTTGCTAATTTTTTTATTTTTTGCTAATTTTTTTTTTTTGCTAATTCAGATTTTTCTTTTTTTTTTTTTGCTAATTCAGATTTTTCTTTTTTTTGCTAATTCAGATTTTTTTTTGCTAATTTTTGTTCTTTTTTTTTGCTAATTCAGATTTTTTTTTTTTTTTTTGCTATTTCAGATTTTTTTTTTCTAATTTTTTTTTGCTAATCAGATTTTTTTTTTTTTTTGCTAATTCAGATTTTTTTTTTTTTTTTGTTTATTTTTTTTTGCTATTTCAGATTTTTTTTTCTAATTTTTTTTTGCTAATCAGATTTTTTTTTTTTTTTTTGCTAATTCAGATTTTTTTTTTGCTAATTCAGATTTTTTTTTTGCTAATTTTTTTTTGCTAATTCAGATTTTTTTTTGCTAATTTTTTTTTTTTTTGCTAATTCAGATTTTTTTTTTCTAATTTTTTTTTGTTTTTTTTTTTTTTGCTAATTTAGATTTTTTTTTTGCTAATTTTTTTTTTTGCTAATTCAGATTTTTTTTTTCTAATTTTTTTTTTTTTTTTTTTTTTTGCTAATTCAGATTTTTTTTTTCTGATTTTTTCGTTTTTTTTTTTTGCTAATATAGATTTTTTTTTTGCTAATTCAGATTTTTTTTTTTTTGCTAATTGAGATTTATTTTTTTTTGCTAATTCTGATTTCTTTTTTTGCTAATTCAGATTTTTTTTTTATATTTTTTATTTTTTTTTGCTAATTCAGATTTTTTTTTTGCTATTTTTTTTTTTTGCTAATTTTTTTTTTTTTGCTAATTCAGATTTTTTTTTCAATTTTTTTTTTGCGAACTCAGATTTTTCTTTTTTTTTGCTAATTCAGATTTTTTTTTCTAATTTTTTTTTGCTAATTTTTTTTTTTTTTTGCTAATTCAGATTTTTTTTTTTTGCTAATTCAGATTTCTTTTTTATTTTTTTGCTAATTTTTATTTTTTTTGCTAATTCAGATTTTTTTTTGCTAATTCAGATTTTTTTTGCTAATTTTTTTTTTTTTTTGCTAATTCAGATTTTTTTTCTAATTTTTTTTTGTTTTTTTTTTTTGCTAATTTAGATTTTTTTTTTTTGCTAATTTATATTTTTTTTGCTAATTCAGATTTTTTTTTGCTAATTCAGATTTTTTTTTGCTAATTTTTTTTTTTTTGCTAATTCAGATTTTTTTTTTTGCTAATTTTTATTTTTTTTCCTAATTCAGATTTTTTTTTTGCTAATTTTTTTTTTACTAATTTAGTTTTTTTTTTTTTGCTAATTAGGATTTTTTTTGCTAATTCTGATTTTTTTTTTTTGCTAATTCAGATTTTTTTTTCTTAATTTTTATTTTTTTTTTTGCTAATTCAGATTTTTTTTTTGCTAATTTTTTTTTTTTTGCAAATTATTTCTTTTTTTTTCTAATTCAGATTTTTTTTCAAATTTTTTTTTTGCGAATTCAGATTTTTCTTTTTTTTTTTGCTAAATCAAATTTTTTTTTCTAATTTTTTTTTGCTAATTTTTGTTTTTTTTTTTTTTTGCTAATTCAGATTTTTTTTTGCTATTTCAGATTTTTTTTTGCTAATCAGATTTTTTTTTTTTGCTAATTCAGATTTTTTATTTTTTATTTTTTTTTTGTTTATTTGTTTTTTTTTTTTGCTATTTCAGATTTTTTTTTCTAATTTTTTTTTGCTAATCAGATTTTTTTTTTTGCTAATTCAGATTTTTTTTTTGCTAATTTTTTTTTTTTTTTTTTTGCTAATTCAGATTTTTTTTTTCGCTAATTTTTATTTTTTTTTTGCTAATTCAGATTTTTTTTTTTGCTAATTTTTATTTTTTTTTTGCTAATTCAGATTTTTTTTTTGCTAATTTTTTTGCTAATTCAGATTTTTTTTTTGTCCTAATTTTTTTTTGCTAATTTTTATTTTTTTTTTTGCTAATTCAGATTTTTTTTTTGCTAACACAGATTTTTTTTTGCTAATTCAGATTTTTTTTTTGCTAATTCAGATTTTTTTTTGCTAATTTTTTTTGCTAATTCAGATTTTTTTTTCTGATTTTTTTTTTTTTTTTTGCTAATTTAGATTTATTTTTTTTGCTAATTCAGATTTTTTTTTGCTAATTCTGATTTTTTTTTTGCTAATTCAGATTTTTTTTTTTTATAATTTTTTTTTTTTGCTAATTTTTTTTTTGCTAATTTTTATTTATTTTTTTTTGCTAATTCAGATTTTTTTTTCAATTTTTTTTTTTTGCGAATTCAGATTTTTTTTTTTTTTTGCTAATTCAGATTTTTTTTCTAATGTTTTTTTGCTTATTTTTGTTTTTTTTTTTTTGCTAATTCAGATTTTTTTTTTTTGCTAATTCAGATTTTTTTTTGCTAATTTTTGTTTTTTTTTTTTTTTCTAAATCATATTTTTTTTTTTTTGCTATTTCAGATTTTTTTTTTCTAATTTTTTTTTTGCTAATCAGATTTTTTTTCAAATTTTTTTTTGGTAATTCAGATTTTTTTTTTTTTTGCTAATTTAGATTTTTTTTTTGCTAATTCAGATTTTTTTTTTGCTAATTTTTTTTTTTTTTGCTAATTCAGATTTTTTTTTCTGATTTTTTTTTTTTTTTTTTTGCTAATATAGGTTTTTTTTTTTTTTGCTAATTCAGATTAGTTTTTTTTTTTTGCTAATTCTGATTTTTTTTTTTGCTAATTCAGATTTTTTTTTTATAGTTTTTTTTTTTTTTGCTAATTCAGATTTTTTTTTTGTTAATTTTTTTTGCTAATTCAAATTTTTTTTTCAAAATTTTTTTTTTTTTTTGCGAACTCAGATTTTTCTAATTCAGATTTTTTTTCTAATTTTTTTTTGCTAATTTTTGTTTTTTTTTTGCTAATTCAGATTTTTTTTTTTGCTAATTCAGATTTTTTTTTTTTTTTTTTGCTAATTCAGATTTTTTTTTGCTAATTTTTTTTTTGTTTTTTTGCTAATTCAGATTTTTTTTTTTGCTAATTTTTATTTTTTTTTGCTAATTCAGATTTTTTTTTTGCTAATTTTTTTTTTGCTAATTTAGTTTTTTTTTTTTTTTGCTAATTCAGATTTTTTTTTGCTAATTCTGATTTTTTTTTTGCTAATTCAGATTTTTTTTTTATAATTTTTATTTTTTTTTGCTAATTCAGATTTGTTTTTTTGCTATTTTTTTTTTTTGCTAATTTTTTTTTTTTTGCTAATTTTTTTTTTTTTTTTTTTGCTAATTCAGATTGTTTTTTTGCGAATTCAGATTTTTCTTTTTTTTTTGCTAATTCAGATTTTTTTTTCTATTTTTTTTTGCTAATTTTTGTTTTTTTTTTTTTTGCTAATTCAGATTTTTTTTTTTTTGCTATTTCAGATTTTTTTTTTGCTAATCAGATTTTTTTTTTTGATAATTCAGATTTTTTTTTTTTTAATTTTTTTTTTTTTATTTTTTTTGCTATTTCAGATTTTTTTCTAATTTTTTTTTGCTAATCAGATTTTTTTTTTGCTAATTCAGATTTTTTTTTTGCTAATTTTTATTTTTTTTTTTTGCTAATTCAGATTTTTTTTTTTTGTTAATTTTTTTTTTCGCTAATTTTTATTTTTTTTTTTGCTAATTCAGATTTTTTTTTGCTAATTTTTATTTTTTTTTTGCTAATTCAGATTTTTTTTTTGCTAATACAGATTTTTTTTTTTGCTAATCAGATTTTTTTTTTTTGCTAATTCAGATTTTTCTTTTTTTTGCTAATTCAGATTTTTCTTTTTTTTTTGCTAATTCAGATTTTTTTTTGCTAATTTTTGTTTTTTTTTTCTAAATCATATTTTTTTTTTGCTATTTCAGATTTTTTTTTTCTAATTTTTTTTTTGCTAATCAGATTTTTTTTCAAATTTTTTTTTGGTAATTCAGATTTTTTTTTTTTTGCTAATTTAGATTTTTTTTTTGCTAATTCAGATTTTTTTTTTTTTGCTAATTCAGATTTTTTTTTCTGATTTTTTTTTTTTTTTTTTTTGCTAATATAGGGTTTTTTTTTTTTGCTAATTCAGATTAGTTTTTTTTTTTGCTAATTCTGATTTTTTTTTTGCTAATTCAGATTTTTTTTTTATAGTTTTTTTTTTTTTTTTGCTAATTCAGATTTTTTTTTTTGCTAATTTTTTTTGCTAATTCAAATTTTTTTTTCAAAATTTTTTTCTTTTTTTTGCGAACTCAGATTTTTCTTTTTTTTTCTAATTCAGATTTTTTTTCTAATTTTTTTTTGCTAATTTTTGTTTTTTTTTTGCTAATTCAGATTTTTTTTTTGCTAATTCAGATTTTTTTTTTTTTTTTTTGCTAATTCAGATTTTTTTTTGCTAATTTTTTTTTGTTTTTTTGCTAATTCAGATTTTTTTTTTGCTAATTTTTATTTTTTTTTGCTAATTCAGATTTTTTTTTTTGCTAATTTAGTTTTTTTTTTTTTTTGCTAATTCAGATTTTTTTTTGCTAATTCTGATTTTTTTTTTGCTAATTCAGATTTTTTTTTTATAATTTTTATTTTTTTTTGCTAATTCAGATTTGTTTTTTTGCTATTTTTTTTTTTTTGCTAATTTTTTTTTTTTTTGCTAATTTTTTTTTTTTTGTTTTTTTTGCTAATTCAGATTGTTTTTTTGCGAATTCAGATTTTTCTTTTTTTTTTGCTAATTCAGATTTTTTTTCTAATTTTTTTTTGCTAATTTTTGTTTTTTTTTTTTGCTATTTCAGATTTTTTTTTTTGCTAATCAGATTTTTTTTTTTGATAATTCAGATTTTTTTTTTTTAATTTTTTTTTTTTTTTTTTTGCTATTTCAGATTTCTTTTCTAATATTTTTTTGCTAATCAGATTTTTTTTTGCTAATTCAGATTTTTTTTTTGCTAATTTTTATTTTTTTTTTTGCTAATTCAGATTTTTTTTTTTTGTTAATTTTTTTTTTCGCTAATTTTTATTTTTTTTTTTGCTAATTCAGATTTTTTTTTTTGCTAATTTTTATTTTTTTTTTTGCTAATTCAGATTTTTTTTTTTGCTAATACAGATTTTTTTTTTTTGCAAATTCAGATTTTTTTTTTTGCTAATTCAGATTTTTTTTTTGCTAATTTTTTTTTGCTAATTCAGATTTTTTTTTCAGATTTTTTTTTCTGATTTTTTTTTTTTTTTTTTTTGCTAATTTAAATTTTTTTATTGCTAATTCAGATTTTTTTTTGCTAATTCTGATTTTTTTTTGCTAATTCAGATTTTTTTTTTTATAATTTTTTTTTTTTTTGCTAATTTTTTTTTTTTTTTTTTGCTATTTTTTTTTTTTTTTTTTGCTAATTCAGATTTTTTTTTCAATTTTTTTTTTGCGAATTCAGATTTTTCTTTTTTTTTGCTAATTCAGATTTTTTTCTAATGTTTTTTTTTTGCTAATTTTTGTTTTTTTTTTTTTTGCTAATTCAGATTTTTTTTTTGCTATTTCAGATTTTTTTTTTGTTAAACAGATTTTTTTTTCCTAATTCAGATTTTTTTTTTTATTTTTTTTTTGCTATTTCAGTTTTTTTCTAATTTTTTTTGCTAATCAGATTTTTTTTTTTTGCTAATTCAGATTTATTTTTTTGCTATTTTTTTTTTTTTTTTGCTAATTCAGATTTTTTTTTTTGCTAATTCAGATTTTTTTTTGCTAATTTTTTTTTGTTTTTTTGCTAATTCAGATTTTTTTTTGCTAATTTTTATTTTTTTTTGCTAATTCAGATTTTTTTTTTGCTAATTTAGTTTTTTTTTTTTTTTGCTAATTCAGATTTTTTTTTGCTAATTCTGATTTTTTTTTTGCTAATTCAGATTTTTTTTTTATAATTTTTATTTTTTTTTGCTAATTCAGATTTGTTTTTTTGCTATTTTTTTTTTTTTTGCTAATTTTTTTTTTTTGCTAATTTTTTTTTTTTTTTTTTTTGCTAATTCAGATTGTTTTTTTGCGAATTCAGATTTTTCTTTTTTTTTTGCTAATTCAGATTTTTTTTCTAATTTTTTTTTGCTAATTTTTGTTTTTTTTTTTTTTGCTAATTCAGATTTTTTTTTTTGCTATTTCAGATTTTTTTTTTGCTAATCAGATTTTTTTTTTGATAATTCAGATTTTTTTTTTTAATTTTTTTTTTTTTTTTTTTTTGCTATTTCAGATTTTTTTTCTAATTTTTTTTTGCTAATCAGATTTTTTTTTGCTAATTCAGATTTTTTTTTTGCTAATTTTTATTTTTTTTTTTGCTAATTCAGATTTTTTTTTTTTGTTAATTTTTTTTTTCGCTAATTTTTATTTTTTTTTGCTAATTCAGATTTTTTTTTTTGCTAATTTTTATTTTTTTTTTTGCTAATTCAGATTTTTTTTTTGCTAATACAGATTTTTTTTTTTGCAAATTCAGATTTTTTTTTTTGCTAATTCAGATATTTTTTTTGCTAATTTTTTTTTGCTAATTCAGATTTTTTTTTTAGATTTTTTTTTCTGATTTTTTTTTGCTAATTTAAATTTTTTTTTTTGCTAATTCAGATTTTTTTTTGCTAATTCTGATTTTTTTTTTGCTAATTCAGATTTTTTTTTTTATAATTTTTTTTTTTTTGCTAATTTTTTTTTTTTTTTTGCTATTTTTTTTTTTTTTTTTTGCTAATTCAGATTTTTTTTTCAATTTTTTTTTTTGCGAATTCAGATTTTTCTTTTTTTTTGCTAATTCAGATTTTTTTTTCTAATGTTTTTTTTTGCTAATTTTTGTTTTTTTTTTTTTTTGCTAATTCAGATTTTTTTTTTGCTATTTCAGATTTTTTTTTTCTAATTTTTTTTTTGTTAAACAGATTTTTTTTTCCTAATTCAGATTTTTTTTTTTATTTTTTTTTTGCTATTTCAGTTTTTTTCTAATTTTTTTTGCTAATCAGATTTTTTTTTTTGCTAATTCAGATTTATTTTTTTGCTATTTTTTTTTTTTTTTTTTGCTAATTCAGATTTTTTTTTTTGCTAATTCAGATTTTTTTTTTAGATAATTTTTATTTTTTTTTTTGCTAATTCAGATTTTTTTTTTTGCTATTTTTTTTGCTAATTTTTTTATTTTTTGCTAATTTTTTTTTTTTGCTAATTCAGATTTTTCTTTTTTTTTTTTTGCTAATTCAGATTTTTCTTTTTTTTTGCTAATTCAGATTTTTTTTTGCTAATTTTTGTTCTTTTTTTTTGCTAATTCAGATTTTTTTTTTTTTTTTGCTATTTCAGATTTTTTTTTTTCTAATTTTTTTTTGCTAATCAGATTTTTTTTTTTTTTTGCTAATTCAGATTTTTTTTTTTTTTTTGTTTATTTTTTTTTGCTATTTCAGATTTTTTTTCTAATTTTTTTTTGCTAATCAGATTTTTTTTTTTTTTTTTGCTAATTCAGATTTTTTTTTTGCTAATTCAGATTTTTTTTTGCTAATTCAGATTTTTTTTTGCTAATTTTTTTTTTTTTGCTAATTCAGATTTTTTTTTTCTAATTTTTTTTTGTTTTTTTTTTTTTTGCTAATTTAGATTTTTTTTTTGCTAATTTTTTTTTTTGCTAATTCAGATTTTTTTTTTCTAATTTTTTTTTTTTTTTTTTTTTTTTTTGCTAATTCAGATTTTTTTTTTCTGATTTTTTCGTTTTTTTTTTTTGCTAATATAGATTTTTTTTTTGCTAATTCAGATTTTTTTTTTTTTGCTAATTGAGATTTATTTTTTTTTGCTAATTCTGATTTCTTTTTTTGCTAATTCAGATTTTTTTTTTATATTTTTTATTTTTTTTTGCTAATTCAGATTTTTTTTTTGCTATTTTTTTTTTTTGCTAATTTTTTTTTTTTTGCTAATTCAGATTTTTTTTTCAATTTTTTTTTTGCGAACTCAGATTTTTCTTTTTTTTGCTAATTCAGATTTTTTTTTCTAATTTTTTTTTGCTAATTTTTTTTTTTTTTTTGCTAATTCAGATTTTTTTTTTTTGCTAATTCAGATTTCTTTTTTATTTTTTTGCTAATTTTTATTTTTTTTGCTAATTCAGATTTTTTTTTGCTAATTCAGATTTTTTTTTGCTAATTTTTTTTTTTTTTTGCTAATTCAGATTTTTTTTCTAATTTTTTTTTGTTTTTTTTTTTTGCTAATTTAGATTTTTTTTTTTTGCTAATTTTTATTTTTTTTGCTAATTCAGATTTTTTTTTGCTAATTCAGATTTTTTTTTGCTAATTTTTTTTTTTTTTGCTAATTCAGATTTTTTTTTTTGCTAATTTTTATTTTTTTTCCTAATTCAGATTTTTTTTTTGCTAATTTTTTTTTTACTAATTTAGTTTTTTTTTTTTTGCTAATTAGGATTTTTTTTGCTAATTCTGATTTTTTTTTTTGCTAATTCAGATTTTTTTTTCTTAATTTTTATTTTTTTTTTTTGCTAATTCAGATTTTTTTTTTGCTAATTTTTTTTTTTTTGCAAATTATTTCTTTTTTTTTCTAATTCAGATTTTTTTTCAAATTTTTTTTTTGCGAATTCAGATTTTTCTTTTTTTTTTTGCTAAATCAAATTTTTTTTTCTAATTTTTTTTTGCTAATTTTTGTTTTTTTTTTTTTTTTGCTAATTCAGATTTTTTTTTGCTATTTCAGATTTTTTTTTGCTAATCAGATTTTTTTTTTTGCTAATTCAGATTTTTTATTTTTTATTTTTTTTTTGTTTATTTGTTTTTTTTTTTTGCTATTTCAGATTTTTTTTTCTAATTTTTTTTTGCTAATCAGATTTTTTTTTTTGCTAATTCAGATTTTTTTTTGCTAATTTTTTTTTTTTTTTTTTTGCTAATTCAGATTTTTTTTTCGCTAATTTTTATTTTTTTTTTGCTAATTCAGATTTTTTTTTTTGCTAATTTTTATTTTTTTTTTTGCTAATTCAGATTTTTTTTTTGCTAATTTTTTTGCTAATTCAGATTTTTTTTTTTGTCCTAATTTTTTTTTTGCTAATTTTTATTTTTTTTTTTGCTAATTCAGATTTTTTTTTTGCTAACAGATTTTTTTTTGCTAATTCAGATTTTTTTTTGCTAATTCAGATTTTTTTTTGCTAATTTTTTTTGCTAATTCAGATTTTTTTTTTCTGATTTTTTTTTTTTTTTTTGCTAATTTAGATTTATTTTTTTTGCTAATTCAGATTTTTTTTTGCTAATTCTGATTTTTTTTTTGCTAATTCAGATTTTTTTTTTTTTATAATTTTTTTTTTTTTGCTAATTTTTTTTTTCCTAATTTTTATTTATTTTTTTGCTAATTCAGATTTTTTTTTCAATTTTTTTTTTTTGCGAATTCAGATTTTTTTTTTTTTTTGCTAATTCAGATTTTTTTTCTAATGTTTTTTTGCTTATTTTTGTTTTTTTTTTTTTGCTAATTCAGATTTTTTTTTTTTGCTAATTCAGATTTTTTTTTGCTAATTTTTGTTTTTTTTTTTTTCTAAATCATATTTTTTTTTTTTTGCTATTTCAGATTTTTTTTTTCTAATCTTTTTTTTGCTAATCAGATTTTTTTTCAAATTTTTTTTTGGTAATTCAGATTTTTTTTTTTTTGCTAATTTAGATTTTTTTTTTGCTAATTCAGATTTTTTTTTTGCTAATTTTTTTTTTTTTGCTAATTCAGATTTTTTTTTCTGATTTTTTTTTTTTTTTTTTGCTAATATAGGTTTTTTTTTTTTTTTGCTAATTCAGATTAGTTTTTTTTTTTGCTAATTCTGATTTTTTTTTTGCTAATTCAGATTTTTTTTTTATAGTTTTTTTTTTTTTTGCTAATTCAGATTTTTTTTTTTGTTAATTTTTTTTGCTAATTCAAATTTTTTTTTCAAAATTTTTTTTTTTTTTTTGCGAACTCAGATTTTTCTAATTCAGATTTTTTTTCTAATTTTTTTTTGCTAATTTTTGTTTTTTTTTTTTGCTAATTCAGATTTTTTTTTTTGCTAATTCAGATTTTTTTTTTTTTTTTTTTGCTAATTCAGATTTTTTTTTGCTAATTTTTTTTTTGTTTTTTTGCTAATTCAGATTTTTTTTTTGCTAATTTTTATTTTTTTTTGCTAATTCAGATTTTTTTTTTGCTAATTTTTTTTTTGCTAATTTAGTTTTTTTTTTTTTTTTTGCTAATTCAGATTTTTTTTTGCTAATTCTGATTTTTTTTTTTGCTAATTCAGATTTTTTTTTTATAATTTTTATTTTTTTTTGCTAATTCAGATTTGTTTTTTTGCTATTTTTTTTTTTTGCTAATTTTTTTTTTTTGCTAATTTTTTTTTTTTTTTTTTTGCTAATTCAGATTGTTTTTTTGCGAATTCAGATTTTTCTTTTTTTTTTGCTAATTCAGATTTTTTTTTCTATTTTTTTTTTGCTAATTTTTGTTTTTTTTTTTTGCTAATTCAGATTTTTTTTTTTTTGCTATTTCAGATTTTTTTTTTGCTAATCAGATTTTTTTTTTTGATAATTCAGATTTTTTTTTTTTTAATTTTTTTTTTTTTATTTTTTTTGCTATTTCAGATTTTTTTTCTAATTTTTTTTTGCTAATCAGATTTTTTTTTTGCTAATTCAGATTTTTTTTTTGCTAATTTTTATTTTTTTTTTGCTAATTCAGATTTTTTTTTTTTGTTAATTTTTTTTTTCGCTAATTTTTATTTTTTTTTTTGCTAATTCAGATTTTTTTTTGCTAATTTTTATTTTTTTTTTGCTAATTCAGATTTTTTTTTTGCTAATACAGATTTTTTTTTTGCTAATTCAGATTTTTTTTTTTGCTAATTCAGATTTTTTTTTTGCTAATTTTTTTTTTGCTATTTTTTTTTTTTTTTTTTGCTAATTCAGATTTTTTTTTCAATTTTTTTTTTGCGAATTCAGATTTTTCTTTTTTTTTGCTAATTCAGATTTTTTTTTCTAATGTTTTTTTTTGCTAATTTTTGTTTTTTTTTTTTTTTCTAATTCAGATTTTTTTTTTGCTATTTCAGATTTTTTTTTCTAATTTTTTTTTTGTTAAACAGATTTTTTTTTTCCTAATTCGGATTTTTTATTTTATTTTTTTTTTGCTATTTCAGTTTTTTTCTAAATTTTTTTGCTAATCAGATTTTTTTTTTTGCTAATTCAGATTTATTTTTTTGCTAATTTTTTTTTTTTTTTTGCTAATTCAGATTTTTTTTTTGCTAATTCAGATTTTTTTTTTATATAATTTTTATTTTTTTTTTTTGCTAATTCAGATTTTTTTTTTGCTATTTTTTTTTGCTAATTTTTTTTTTTTTGCTAATTCAGATTTTTCTTTTTTTTTTGCTAATTCAGATTTTTCTTTTTTTTTGCTAATTCAGATTTTTTTTTGCTAATTTTTGTTCTTTTTTTTGTGCTAATTCAGATTTTTTTTTTTTTTTGCTATTTCAGATTTTTTTTTGCTAATCAGATTTTTTTTTTTTTTGCTAATTCAGATTTTTTTTTTTTTTTTTTGTTTATTTTTTTTTGCTATTTCAGATTTTTTTTCTAATTTTTTTTTGCTAATCAGATTTTTTTTTTTTTTTTGCTAATTCAGATTTTTTTTTTGCTAATTTTTTTTTGCTAATTCAGATTTTTTTTTGCTAATTTTTTTTTTTTTGCTAATTCAGATTTTTTTTTTCTAATTTTTTTTTTGTTTTTTTTTTTTGCTAATTTAGATTTTATTTTTGCTAATTTTTTTTTTTTGCTAATTCAGATTTTTTTTTTCTATTTTTTTTTTTTTTTTTTTTTTTGCTAACTCAGATTTTTTTTTTCTGATTTTTTCGTTTTGTTTTTTTTGCTAATATAGATTTTTTTTTTGCTAATTCAGATTTTTTTTTTTTTTGCTAATTGAGATTTTTTTTTTTTTGCTAATTCTGATTTTTTTTTTTGCTAATTCAGATTTTTTTTTTATAATTTTTATTTTTTTTTTGCTAATTCAGATTTTTTTTTTGCTATTTTTTTTTTTTGCTAATTTTTTTTTTTTTGCTAATTCAGATTTTTTTTTCAATTTTTTTTTTGCGAACTCAGATTTTTCTTTTTTTTTGCTAATTCAGACTTTTTTTTCTAATTTTTTTTTTGCTAATTTTTTTTTTTTTTTTTGCTAATTCAGATTTTTTTTTTGCTAATTCAGATTTTTTTTTTTATTTTTTTGCTAATTTTTATTTTTTTTGCTAATTCAGATTTTTTTTTGCTAATTCAGATTTTTTTTTGCTAATTTTTTTTTTTTTGCTAATTCAGATTTTTTTTCTAATTTTTTTTTGTTTTTTTTTTTTTGCTAATTTAGATTTTTTTTTTTTGCTAATTTTTATTTTTTTTGCTAATTCAGATTTTTTTTTTTTGCTAATTCAGATTTTTTTTTTGCTAATTTTTTTTTTTGCTAATTTTTATTTTTTTTCCTAATTCAGATTTTTTTTTTACTAATTTAGTTTTTTTTTTTTTGCTAATTAAGATTTTTTTTGCTAATTCTGATTTTTTTTTTTTGCTAATTCAGATTTTTTTTTCTTAATTTTTATTTTTTTTTTTTGCTAATTCAGATTTTTTTTTTTGCTAATTTTTTTTTTTTGCAATTTTGTTTTTTTTTTTCTAATTCAGATTTTTTTTCAAATTTTTTTTTTGCGAATTCAGATTTTTCTTTTTTTTTTGCTAATTCAAATTTTTTTTTCTAATTTTTTTTTGCTAATTTTTGTTTTTTTTTTTTTGCTAATTCAGATTTTTTTTTGCTATTTCAGATTTTTTTTTGCTAATCAGATTTTTTTTTTTGCTAATTCAGATTTTTTATTTTTTATTTTTTTTTTGTTTATTTGTTTTTTTTTTTTGCTATTTCAGATTTTTTTTTCTAATTTTTTTTTGCTAATCAGATTTTTTTTTTGCTAATTCAGATTTTTTTTTTGCTAATTTTTATTTTTTTTTTTGCTAATTCAGATTTTTTTTTTCGCTAATTTTTATTTTTTTTTTGCTAATTCAGATTTTTTTTTTTTGCTAATTTTTATTTTTTTTTTGCTAATTCAGATTTTTTTTTTGCTAATTTTTTTGCTAATTCAGATTTTTTTTTTGTCCTAATTTTTTTTTGCTAATTTTTATTTTTTTTTTGCTAATTCAGATTTTTTTTTTGCTAATACAGATTTTTTTTTGCTAATTCAGATTTTTTTTTTGCTAATTCAGATTTTTTTTTGCTAATTTTTTTTTTTTTTTGCTAATTCAGATTTTTTTTTCTGATTTTTTTTTTTTTTTTTGCTAATTTAGATTTATTTTTTTTGCTAATTCAGATTTTTTTTTGCTAATTCTGATTTTTTTTTGCTAATTCAGATTTTTTTTTTTTATAATTTTTTTTTTTTTGCTAATTTTTTTTTTGCTAATTTTTATTTATTTTTTTTTGCTAATTCAGATTTTTTTTCAATTTTTTTTTTTTGCGAATTCAGATTTTTTTTTTTTTTTTGCTAATTCAGATTTTTTTTCTAATGGTTTTTTGCTTATTTTTGTTTTTTTTTTTTTGCTAATTCAGATTTTTTTTTTTGCTATTTCAGATTTTTTTTTCTAATTTTTTTTTTTGTTAAAGAGATTTTTTTTTTATTTTTTTTATTTATTTTTTTTTTTTGCTATTTCAGTTTTTTTCTAATTTTTTTTTGCTAATCAGATTTTTTTTTTTGCTAATTCAGATTTTTCTTTTTTTTTTTGCTAATTCAGATTTTTTTTTGCTAATTTTTTTTTTTTTTTTTTTTCTAAATCATATTTTTTTTTTTTTGCTATTTCAGATTTTTTTTTTCTAATTTTTTTTTTTGCTAATCAGATTTTTTTTCAAATTTTTTTTTGGTAATTCAGATTTTTTTTTTTTTTTGCTAATTTAGATTTTTTTTTTGCTAATTCAGATTTTTTTTTTGCTAATTTTTTTTTTTTTTGCTAATTCAGATTTTTTTTTCTGATTTTTTTTTTTTTTTTTGCTAATATAGGTTTTTTTTTTTTTTTTTGCTAATTCAGATTAGTTTTTTTTTTTTTGCTAATTCTGATTTTTTTTTTGCTAATTCAGATTTTTTTTTTACAGTTTTTTTTTTTTTTTTTGCTAATTCAGATTTTTTTTTTGTTAATTTTTTTTGCTAATTCAAATTTTTTTTTCAAAATTTTTTTTTTTTTTTTGCGAACTCAGATTTTTCTAATTCAGATTTTTTTTCTAATTTTTTTTTGCTAATTTTTGTTTTTTTTTTGCTAATTCAGATTTTTTTTTTTGCTAATTCAGATTTTTTTTTTTTTTTTTTGCTAATTCAGATTTTTTTTTGCTAATTTTTTTTTTGTTTTTTTGCTAATTCAGATTTTTTTTTTGCTAATTTTTATTTTTTTTTGCTAATTCAGATTTTTTTTTTGCTAATTTTTTTTTTGCTAATTTAGTTTTTTTTTTTTTTTGCTAATTCAGATTTTTTTTTGCTAATTCTGATTTTTTTTTTGCTAATTCAGATTTTTTTTTTATAATTTTTATTTATTTTTGCTAATTCAGATTTGTTTTTTTGCTATTTTTTTTTTTTGCTAATTTTTTTTTTTTTGCTAATTTTTTATTTTTTTTTTTTTTGCTAATTCAGATTGTTTTTTTGCGAATTCAGATTTTTCTTTTTTTTTTGCTAATTCAGATTTTTTTTCTATTTTTTTTTTGCTAATTTTTGTTTTTTTTTTTTTTGCTAATTCAGATTTTTTTTTTTTTTGCTATTTCAGATTTTTTTTTTGCTAATCAGATTTTTTTTTTTGATAATTCAGATTTTTTTTTTTTTATTTTTTTTGCTATTTCAGATTTTTTTTCTAATTTTTTTTTGCTAATCAGATTTTTTTTTTGCTAATTCAGATTTTTTTTTTGCTAATTTTTTTTTTTTTTTGCTAATTCAGATTTTTTTTTTTTGTTAATTTTTTTTTTCGCTAATTTTTATTTTTTTTTTTGCTAATTCAGATTTTTTTTTTGCTAATTTTTATTTTTTTTTTGCTAATTCAGATTTTTTTTTTGCTAATACAGATTTTTTTTTTTTGCTAATTCAGATTTTTTTTTTTGCTAATTCAGATTTTTTTTTTGCTAATTTTCTTTTTGCTATTTTTTTTTTTTTTTTTTGCTAATTCAGATTTTTTTTTCAATTTTTTTTTTGCGAATTCAGATTTTTCTTTTTTTTTGCTAATTCAGATTTTTTTTTCTAATGTTTTTTTTTGCTAATTTTTGTTTTTTTTTTTTTTTTGCTAATTCAGATTTTTTTTTTGCTATTTCAGATTTTTTTTTCTAATTTTTTTTTTGTTAAACAGATTTTTTTTTCCTAATTCAGATTTTTTATTTTATTTTTTTTTTGCTATTTCAGTTTTTTTCTAATTTTTTTTGCTAATCAGATTTTTTTTTTTGCTAATTCAGATTTATTTTTTTGCTAATTTTTTTTTTTTTTTTTGCTAATTCAGATTTTTTTTTTGCTAATTCAGATTTTTTTTTTATATAATTTTTATTTTTTTTTTTTGCTAATTCAGATTTTTTTTTTGCTATTTTTTTTGCTAATTTTTTTTTTTTTGCTAATTCAGATTTTTCTTTTTTTTTTGCTAATTCAGATTTTTCTTTTTTTTTGCTAATTCAGATTTTTTTTTGCTAATTTTTGTTCTTTTTTTTGTGCTAATTCAGATTTTTTTTTTTTTTGCTATTTCAGATTTTTTTTTGCTAATCAGATTTTTTTTTTTTTTTGCTAATTCAGATTTTTTTTTTTTTTTTGTTTATTTTTTTTTGCTATTTCAGATTTTTTTTTCTAATTTTTTTTTGCTAATCAGATTTTTTTTTTTTTGCTAATTCAGATTTTTTTTTTGCTAATTTTTTTTTGCTAATTCAGATTTTTTTTTGCTAATTTTTTTTTTTTTGCTAATTCAGATTTTTTTTTTCTAATTTTTTTTTTGTTTTTTTTTTTGCTAATTTAGATTTTATTTTTGCTAATTTTTTTTTTTTTGCCAATTCAGATTTTTTTTTTCTATTTTTTTTTTTTTTTTTTTTTTTTTTTGCTAATTCAGATTTTTTTTTTCTGATTTTTTCGTTTTTTTTTTTGCTAATATAGATTTTTTTTTTGCTAATTCAGATTTTTTTTTTTGCTAATTGAGATTTTTTTTTTTTGCTAATTCTGATTTTTTTTTTTGCTAATTCAGATTTTTTTTTTATAATTTTTATTTTTTTTTTGCTAATTCAGATTTTTTTTTTGCTATTTTTTTTTTTGCTAATTTTTTTTTTTTTGCTAATTCAGATTTTTTTTTCAATTTTTTTTTGCGAACTCAGATTTTTCTTTTTTTTTGCTAATTCAGATTTTTTTTTCTAATTTTTTTTTTGCTAATTTTTTTTTTTTTTTTGCTAATTCAGATTTTTTTTTTTGCTAATTCAGATTTTTTTTTTATTTTTTTGCTAATTTTTATTTTTTTTGCTAATTCAGATTTTTTTTTGCTAATTCAGATTTTTTTTTGCTAATTTTTTTTTTTTTGCTAATTCAGATTTTTTTTCTAATTTTTTTTTTTTGCTAATTTAGATTTTTTTTTTTTTGCTAATTTTTATTTTTTTTGCTAATTCAGATTTTTTTTTTTTGCTAATTCAGATTTTTTTTTTGCTAATTTTTTTTTTTTTTTTTGCTAATTCAGATTTTTTTTTTTGCTAATTTTTATTTTTTTTCCTAATTCAGATTTTTTTTTTACTAATTTAGTTTTTTTTTTTTTGCTAATTAAGATTTTTTTTGCTAATTCTGATTTTTTTTTTCTGCTAATTCAGATTTTTTTTTCTTAATTTTTATTTTTTTTTTTTGCTAATTCAGATTTTTTTTTTTGCTAATTTTTTTTTTTTGCAATTTTGTTTTTTTTTTTCTAATTCAGATTTTTTTTCAAATTTTTTTTTTGCGAATTCAGATTTTTCTTTTTTTTTGCTAATTCAAATTTTTTTTTCTAATTTTTTTTTGCTAATTTTTGTTTTTTTTTTTTTTGCTAATTCAGATTTTTTTTTGCTATTTCAGATTTTTTTTTGCTAATCAGATTTTTTTTTTTTGCTAATTCAGATTTTTTATTTTTTATTTTTTTTTTGTTTATTTGTTTTTTTTTTTGCTATTTCAGATTTTTTTTTCTAATTTTTTTTTGCTAATCAGATTTTTTTTTTGCTAATTCAGATTTTTTTTTTGCTAATTTTTATTTTTTTTTTTGCTAATTCAGATTTTTTTTTCGCTAATTTTTATTTTTTTTTTGCTAATTCAGATTTTTTTTTTTTGCTAATTTTTATTTTTTTTTTGCTAATTCAGATTTTTTTTTTGCTAATTTTTTTGCTAATTCAGATTTTTTTTTTGTCCTAATTTTTTTTTGCTAATTTTTATTTTTTTTTTGCTAATTCAGATTTTTTTTTTTGCTAATACAGATTTTTTTTTTGCTAATTCAGATTTTTTTTTTGCTAATTCAGATTTTTTTTTGCTAATTTTTTTTTTTTTTTGCTAATTCAGATTTTTTTTCCGATTTTTTTTTCTGATTTTTTTTTTTTTTTTTTTTTTTTGCTAATTTAGATTTATTTTTTTTGCTAATTCAGATTTTTTTTTGCTAATTCTGATTTTTTTTTGCTAATTCAGATTTTTTTTTCAATTTTTTTTTTTTGCGAATTCAGATTTTTTTTTTTTTTTGCTAATTCAGATTTTTTTTCTAATGTTTTTTTGCTTATTTTTGTTTTTTTTTTTTTGCTAATTCAGATTTTTTTTTTTGCTATTTCAGATTTTTTTTTTGTTAAACAGATTTTTTTTCCTAATTCAGATTTTTTTTTTATTTTTTTTTTATTTATTTTTTTTTTTTGCTATTTCAGTTTTTTTCTAATTTTTTTTTGCTAATCAGATTTTTTTTTTTGCTAATTCAGATTTTTCTTTTTTTTGCTAATTCAGATTTTTCTTTTTTTTTTGCTAATTCAGATTTTTTTTTGCTAATTTTTGTTTTTTTTTTTGCTAAATCATATTTTTTTTTTTGCTATTTCAGATTTTTTTTTTCTAATTTTTTTTTTGCTAATCAGATTTTTTTTTTTTTGCTAATTCAGTTTTTTTTTTTATTTTTTTTTTGTTTATTTTGTTTTTTTTTTTTTGCTATTTCAGATTTTTTTTTCTAATTTTTTTTTGCTAATCAGATTTTTTGCTAATTCAGATTTTTTTTTTGCTAATTCAGATTTTTTTTCTAATTTTTTTTTTTTTTTTTTTTGCTAATTTAGATTTTTTTTTTGCTAATTTTTTTTTGCTAATTCAGATTTTTTTTTTGCTAATTTATTTTTTTTTTCTAATTCAGATTTTTTTTTCTGATTTTTTTTTTTGCTAATATAGATTTTTTTTTTTTGCTAATTCAGATTTTTTTTTTTTTTTTGCTAATTCTGATTATTTTTTTTGCTAATTCAGATTTTTTTTTATAATTTTTTTTTTTTTTGCTAATTCAGATTCTTTTTTTTTTTTGCTAATTCAGATTTTTTTTTTCTAATTTTTTTTTTTTTTTTTGCTAATTCAGATTTTTTTTTGCTATTTTTTTTGTGCTAATTTTGTTTTTTTTGCTAATTTTTATTGGTAGTTCAGATTTTTTTTTTCAAATTTTTTTTTTTTTGGTAATTCAGATTTTTTTTTTTTTTTTGCTAAATTCAGATTTTTTTTAATTTTTTTTTTTTGCTAATTCAGATTTTTTTTTTAATTTTTTTTTTTTTTTTGCTAATTCAGATTTTTTTTTTTTGTTAATTGTTTTTTTTTGCTAATTTTTTTTGCTAATTCAGATTTTTTTGTCCTAATTTTTTTTGCTAATTTTTATTTTTTTTTTGCTAATTCAAATTTTTTTGTCCTAATTTTTTTTGCTAATTTTTTTTTTTTTTGGTAATTCAGATTTTTTGTTTTTTGCTAATACAGATTTTTTTTTTTTTTTGCTAATTCAGATTTTTTTTCAGATTTTTTTTTTCTGATTATTTTTCTCTTTTTTTTGCTAATTCAGATTTTTTTTTTTGCTAATTTTTATTTTTTTTTTGCTAATTCAGATTTTTTTTTTTGCTATTTCAGATTTTTTTTTTCTAATTTTTTTTTTGTTAAACAGATTTTTTTTTTCCTAATTCAGATTTTTTTTTTATTTTTTTTTTTGCTATTTCAGTTTTTTTCTAATTTTTTTTGCTAATCAGATTTTTTTTTTTTTTCTAATTCAGATTTATTTTTTTGCTAATTTTTTTTTTTTTTGCTAATTCAGATTTTTTTTTTTTGCTAATTCAGATTTTTTTTTTATATAATTTTTTTTTTTTTTTTTGCTAATTCAGATTTTTTTTTTGCTATTTTTTTTGCTAATTTTTTTATTTTTTATTAATTTTTTTTTTTTGCTAATTCAGATTTTTCTTTTTTTTTTTTGCTAATTCAGATTTTTCTTTTTTTTTGCTAATTCAGATTTTTTTTTGCTAATTTTTGTTCTTTTTTTTTTGCTAATTCAGATTTTTTTTTTTTTGCTATTTCAGATTTTTTTTTCTAATTTTTTTTTGCTAATCAGATTTTTTTTTTTTTTTGCTAATTCAGATTTTTTTTTTTTGTTTATTTTTTTTTTTGCTAATTCAGATTTTTTTTTCTAATTTTTTTTTTTTTGTTTTTGCTAATTCAGATTTTTTTTTTCTGATTTTTTTTTTGCTAATATTGATTTTTTTTTTTTTTGCTAATTCAGATTTTTTTTTTTTTGCTAATTGAGATTTTTTTTTTTGCTAATTCTGATTTTTTTTTTTGCTAATTCAGATTTTTTTTTTATAATTTTTATTTTTTTTTTTTTTTGCTAATTTAGATTTTTTTTTTTTTGCTAATTTTTATTTTTTTTGCTAATTCAGATTTTTTTTTTTTGCTAATTCAGATTTTTTTTTTGCTAATTTTTTTTTTTTTTTGCTAATTCAGATTTTTTTTTTTTGCTAATTTTTATTTTTTTTTTGCTTTTTTTTTTTTTTTGCTAATTTTTTTTTTTTTGCTAATTCAGATTTTTTTTTCAATTTTTTTTTTTGCGAACTCAGATTTTTCTTTTTTTTTGCTAATTCAGATTTTTTTTTTCTAATTTTTTTTTGCTAATTTTTTTTTTTTTTTGCTAATTCAGATTTTTTTTTTTTGCTAATTCAGATTTCTTTTTTATTTTTTTGCTAATTTTTATTTTTTTGCTAATTCAGATTTTTTTTTGCTAATTCAGATTTTTTTTTGCTAATTTTTTTTTTTTTTGCTAATTCAGATTTTTTTTTCTAATTTTTTTTTTTTTTTTTTTTTGCTAATTTAGATTTTTTTTTTTTTGCTAATTTTTATTTTTTTTGCTAATTCAGATTTTTTTTTTTTGCTAATTCAGATTTTTTTTTTGCTAATTTTTTTTTTTTTTTGCTAATTCAGATTTTTTTTTTTTGCTAATTTTTATTTTTTTTCCTAATTCAGATTTTTTTTTTGCTAATTTTTTTTTTACTAATTTAGTTTTTTTTTTTTTTGCTAATTCAGATTTTTTTTTCTTAATTTTTATTTTTTTTTTTGCTAATTCAGATTTTTTTTTTTGCTAATTTTTTTTTTTTGCAAATTTTTATTTTTTTTTCTAATTCAGATTTTTTTTCAAATTTTTTTTTTGCGAATTCAGATTTTTCTTTTTTTTTTGCTAATTCAAATTTTTTTTTCTAATTTTTTTTTGCTAATTTTTGTTTTTTTTTTTTTTGCTAATTCAGATTTTTCTTTGCTATTTCAGATTTTTTTTTGCTAATCAGATTTTTTTTTTGCTAATTCAGATTTTTTATTTTTTATTTTTTTTTTGTTTATTTGTTTTTTTTTTTTGCTATTTCAGATTTTTTTTTCTAATTTTTTTTTGCTAATCAGATTTTTTTTTTTGCTAATTCAGATTTTTTTTGCTAATTTTTATTTTTTTTTTTTTTGCTAATTCAGATTTTTTTTTTCGCTAATTTTTATTTTTTTTTTGCTAATTCAGATTTTTTTTTTTGCTAATTTTTATTTTTTTTCTGATTTTTTTTTTTTTTTTTGCTAATTTAGATTTATTTTTTTTGCTAATTCAGATTTTTTTTTTGCTAATTCTGATTTTTTTTTTGCTAATTCAGATTGTTTTTTTTTATAATTTTTTTTTTTTGCTAATTTTTTTTTTGCTAATTTTTATTTTTTTTTTTGCTAATTCAGATTTTTTTTTCTGATTTTTTTTTTTTGCTAATTTAGATTTATTTTTTTTGCTAATTCAGATTTTTTTTGTCCTAATTTTTCTTTGCTAATTTTTATTTTTTTTTTGCTAATTCAGATTTTTTTTTTGCTAATACAGATTTTTTTTTTTTGCTAATTCAGATTTTTTTTTGCTAATTCAGATTTTTTTTTGCTAATTTGTTTTTTTTTTTTTGCTAATTCAGATTTTTTTTCTGATTTTTTTTTTTTTCTGCTAATTTAGATTTATTTTTTTTGCTAATTCAGATTTTTTTTTTGCTAATTCTGATTTTTTTTTTTGCTAATTCAGATTTTTTTTTTTTATAATTTTTTTTTTTTGCTAATTTTTTTTTTGCTAATTTTAATTTTTTTTTTTTGCTAATTCAGATTTTTTTTTCAATTTTTTTTTTTTGCTAATTCAGATTTTTTTTTTTTTTTTGCTAATTCTGATTATTTTTTTTGCTAATTCAGATTTTTTTTTATAATTTTTTTTTTTTTTGCTAATTCAGATTCTTTTTTTTTTTTTGCTAATTCAGATTTTTTTTTTCTAATTTTTTTTTTTTTTTTTGTTAATTCAGATTTTTTTTTGCTATTTTTTTTGTGCTAATTTTTTTTTTTTTGCTAATTTTTATTGGTAATTCAGATTTTTTTTTTCAAATTTTTTTTTTTTTGGTAATTCAGATTTTTTTTTTTTTTTTTGCTAAATTCAGATTTTTTTTAATTTTTTTTTTTTGCTAATTCAGATTTTTTTTTTGCTAATTTTTATTTATTTTTTGCTAATTCAGATTTTTTTTTTTGCTATTTCAGATTTTTTTTTTCTAATTTTTTTTTTGTTAAACAGATTTTTTTTTTCCTAATTCAGATTTTTTTTTTATTTTTTTTTTGCTATTTCAGTTTTTTTCTAATTTTTTTTGCTAATCAGATTTTTTTTTTTTTCTAATTCAGATTTATTTTTTTGCTAATTTTTTTTTTTTTGCTATTCAGATTTTTTTTTTGCTAATTCAGATTTTTTTTTTATATAATTTTTTTTTTTTTTTGCTAATTCAGATTTTTTTTTTTCCTATTTTTTTTGCTAATTTTTTTATTTTTTATTAATTTTTTTTTTTTGCTAATTCAGATTTTTCTTTTTTTTTTTTGCTAATTCAGATTTTTCTTTTTTTTTGCTAATTCAGATTTTTTTTTGCTAATTTTTGTTCTTTTTTTTTTGCTAATTCAGATTTTTTTTTTTTTGCTATTTCAGATTTTTTTTTTCTAATTTTTTTTTGCTAATCAGATTTTTTTTTTTTTTTGCTAATTCAGATTTTTTTTTTTTGTTTATTTTTTTTTGCTATTTCAGATTTTTTTTTGCTAATTCAGATTTTTTTTTTCTAATTTTTTTTTGTTTTTTTTTTTTGCTAATTTAGATTTTTTTTTTGCTAATTTTTTTTTTGCTAATTCAGATTTTTTTTTCTAATTTTTTTTTTTTTGTTTTTGCTAATTCAGATTTTTTTTTTCTGATTTTTTCGTTTTTTTTTTTTTGCTAATATAGATTTTTTTTTTTGCTAATTCAGATTTTTTTTTTTTTGCTAATTGAGATTTTTTTTTTTGCTAATTCTGATTTTTTTTTTGCTAATTCAGATTTTTTTTTTATAATTTTTATTTTTTTTTGCTAATTCAGATTTTTTTTTTTTGCTTTTTTTTTTTTTTGCTAATTTTTTTTTTTTTGCTAATTCAGATTTTTTTTTCAATTTTTTTTTTGCGAACTCAGATTTTTCTTTTTTTTTGCTAATTCAGATTTTTTTTTTCTAATTTTTTTTTGCTAATTTTTTTTTTTTTTTGCTAATTCAGATTTTTTTTTTTTGCTAATTCAGATTTCTTTTTTATTTTTTTGCTAATTTTTATTTTTTTTGCTAATTCAGATTTTTTTTTGCTAATTCAGATTTTTTTTTGCTAATTTTTTTTTTTTTTGCTAATTCAGATTTTTTTTTCTAATTTTTTTTTTTTTTTTTTTTTGCTAATTTAGATTTTTTTTTTTTTGCTAATTTTTATTTTTTTTGCTAATTCAGATTTTTTTTTTGCTAATTCAGATTTTTTTTTTGCTAATTTTTTTTTTTTTTGCTAATTCAGATTTTTTTTTTTTGCTAATTTTTATTTTTTTTCCTAATTCAGATTTTTTTTTTGCTAATTTTTTTTTTACTAATTTAGTTTTTTTTTTTTTTGCTAATTCAGATTTTTTTTTCTTAATTTTTATTTTTTTTTTTTGCTAATTCAGATTTTTTTTTTTGCTAATTTTTTTTTTTTGCAAATTTTTATTTTTTTTTCTAATTCAGATTTTTTTTCAAATTTTTTTTTTGCGAATTCAGATTTTTCTTTTTTTTTTGCTAATTCAAATTTTTTTTTCTAATTTTTTTTTGCTAATTTTTGTTTTTTTTTTTTTTGCTAATTCAGATTTTTTTTTGCTATTTCAGATTTTTTTTTGCTAATCAGATTTTTTTTTTGCTAATTCAGATTTTTTATTTTTTATTTTTTTTTTGTTTATTTGTTTTTTTTTTTTGCTATTTCAGATTTTTTTTTCTAATTTTTTTTTGCTAATCAGATTTTTTTTTTTGCTAATTCAGATTTTTTTTTTGCTAATTTTTATTTTTTTTTTTTTTGCTAATTCAGATTTTTTTTTTTCGCTAATTTTTATTTTTTTTTTTGCTAATTCAGATTTTTTTTTTGCTAATTTTTATTTTTTTTCAGATTTTTTTTTCTGATTTTTTTTTTTTTTTTTGCTAATTTAGATTTATTTTTTTTGCTAATTCAGATTTTTTTTTTGCTAATTCTGATTTTTTTTTTGCTAATTTTTATTTTTTTTTTGCTAATTCAGATTTTTTTTTCTGATTTTTTTTTTTTTCTAATTTAGATTTATTTTTTTTGCTAATTCAGATTTTTTTTGTCCTAATTTTTCTTTGCTAATTTTTATTTTTTTTTTGCTAATTCAGATTTTTTTTTTGCTAATACAGATTTTTTTTTTTTGCTAATTCAGATTTTTTTTTGCTAATTCAGATTTTTTTTTGCTAATTTTTTTTTTTTTTTTTGCTAATTCAGATTTTTTTTCAGATTTTTTTTTCTGATTTTTTTTTTTTCTGCTAATTTAGATTTATTTTTTTTGCTAATTCAGATTTTTTTTTTGCTAATTCTGATTTTTTTTTTGCTAATTCAGATTTTTTTTTTTTATAATTTTTTTTTTTTGCTAATTTTTTTTTTGCTAATTTTAATTTTTTTTTTTTTGCTAATTCAGATTTTTTTTCAATTTTTTTTTTTTGCGAATTCAGATTTTTTTTTTTTTTGCTAATTCAGATTTTTTTTCTAATGTTTTTTTGCTTATTTTTGTTTTTTTATTTTTGCTAATTCAGATTTTTTTTTTTTGCTATTTCAGATTTTTTTTTCTAATTTTTTTTTTGTTAAACAGATTTTTTTTTCCTAATTCAGATTTTTTTTTAATTTTTTCTTATTTATTTTTTTTTTTGCTATTTCAGTTTTTTTCTAATTTTTTTTTGCTAATCAGATTTTTTTTTTTGCTAATTCAGATTTTTCTTTTTTTTGCTAATTCAGATTTTTCTTTTTTTTTTGCTAATTCAGATTTTTTTTTGCTAATTTTTGTTTTTTTTTTTTTTCTAAATCATATTTTTTTTTTGCTATTTCAGATTTTTTTTTTCTAATTTTTTTTTTGCTAATCAGATTTTTTTTTTTTTGCTAATTTAGATTTTTTTTTTGCTAATTCAGATTTTTTTTTTTGCTAATTTTTTTTTTTTTGCTAATTCAGATTTTTTTTCTGGTTTTTTTTTTTTTTTTTTTTTGCTAATATAGGTTTTTTTTTTTTGCTAATTCAGATTAGTTTTTTTTTTGCTAATTCTGATTTTTTTTTTGCTAATTCAGATTTTTTTTTTATAGTTTTTTTTTTTTTTTTGCTAATTCAGATTTTTTTTTTTGCTATTTTTTCTTCGCTAATTTTTTTTGCTAATTCAAATTTTTTTTTCAAAATTTTTTTTTTTTTTTTTGCGAACTCAGATTTTTCTTTTTTTTTTCTAATTCAGATTTTTTTTCTAATTTTTTTTTGCTAATTTTTGTTTTTTTTTTTTGCTAATTCAGATTTTTTTTTTTGCTAATTCAGATTTTTTTTTTTGCTAATTCAGATTTTTTTTTTTTTTTTTGCTAATTCAGATTTTTTTTTGCTAATTTTTTTTTTGTTTTTTTGCTAATTCAGATTTTTTTTTTGCTAATTTTTATTTTTTTTTGCTAATTCAGATTTTTTTTTGCTAATTTTTTTTTTGCTAATTTAGTTTTTTTTTTTTTTTTTGCTAGTTCAGATTTTTTTTTGCTAATTCTGATTTTTTTTTTTTGCTAATTTTTATTTTTTTTTTGCTAATTCAGATTTTTTTTTTTGCTAATACAGATTTTTTTTTTTGCTAATTCAGATTTTTTTTTTTGCTAATTCAGATTTTTTTTTTGCTAAGTTTTTTTTGCTAATTCAGATTTTTTTTTCTGATTTTTTTTTTTTTTTTTTTGCTAATTTAAATTTTTTTTTTGCTAATTCAGATTTTTTTTTGCTAATTCTGATTTTTTTTTTTTGCTAATTCAGATTTTTTTTTTTATAATTTTTTTTTTTTTTGCTAATTTTTTTTTTTTTTTGCTAATTCAGATTTTTTTTTCAATTTTTTTTTTGCGAATTCAGATTTTTCTTTTTTTTGCTAATTCAGATTTTTTTTCTAATGTTTTTTTTTGCTAATTTTTGTTTTTGTTTTTTTTTTTTGGTAATTCAGATTTTTTTTTTGCTAATTCAGATTTTTTTTTTTATTTTTTTTTTGCTATTTCAGTTTTTTTCTAATTTTTTTTGCTAATCAGATTTTTTTTTTTTGCTAATTCAGATTTATTTTTTTGCTATTTTTTTTTTTTGCTAATTCAGATTTTTTTTTTGCTAATTCAGATTTTTTTTTTATATAATTTTTATTTTTTTTTTTTGCTAATTCAGATTTTTTATTTTTTATTTTTTTTTGTTTATTTGTTTTTTTTTTTTGCTATTTCAGATTTTTTTTTCTAATTTTTTTTTGCTAATCAGATTTTTTTTTTTTGCTAATTCAGATTTTTTTTTGCTAATTTTTATTTTTTTTTTTTTTGCTAATTCAGATTTTTTTTTTTCGCTAATTTTTATTTTTTTTTTGCTAATTCAGATTTTTTTTTTTGCTAATTTTTATTTTTTTTCAGATTTTTTTTTCTGATTTTTTTTTTTTTTTTTGTTAATTTAGATTTATTTTTTTTGCTAATTCAGATTTTTTTTTTGCTAATTCTGATTTTTTTTTTGCTAATTCAGATTGTTTTTTTTTTATAATTTTTTTTTTTGCTAATTTTTTTTTTGCTAATTTTTATTTTTTTTTTGCTAATTCAGATTTTTTTTTCCGATTTTTTTTTTTTTGCTAATTTAGATTTATTTTTTTTGCTAATTCAGATTTTTTTGTCCTAATTTTTCTTTGCTAATTTTTATTTTTTTTTTGCTAATTCAGATTTTTTTTTTGCTAATACAGATTTTTTTTTTTTGCTAATTCAGATTTTTTTTTGCTAATTCAGATTTTTTTTTGCTAATTTGTTTTTTTTTTTTTGCTAATTCAGATTTTTTTTCTGATTTTTTTTTTTTTTTTCTGCTAATTTAGATTTATTTTTTTTGCTAATTCAGATTTTTTTTTTGCTAATTCTGATTTTTTTTTTGCTAATTCAGATTTTTTTTTTTTATAATTTTTTTTTTTTGCTAATTTTTTTTTTGCTAATTTTAATTTTTTTTTTTTTGCTAATTCAGATTTTTTTTTCAATTTTTTTTTTTTGCTAATTCAGATTTTTTTTTTTTTTTTGCTAATTCTGATTATTTTTTTTGCTAATTCAGATTTTTTTTTATAATTTTTTTTTTTTTTGCTAATTCAGATTCTTTTTTTTTTTTTGCTAATTCAGATTTTTTTTTTCTAATTTTTTTTTTTTTTTTTGTTAATTCAGATTTTTTTTTTGCTATTTTTTTTGTGCTAATTTTTTTTTTTTTGCTAATTTTGATTGGTAATTCAGATTTTTTTTTTCAAATTTTTTTTTTTTTTGGTAATTCAGATTTTTTTTTTTTTTTTTGCTAAATTCAGATTTTTTTTAATTTTTTTTTTTGCTAATTCAGATTTTTTTTTTGCTAATTTTTATTTATTTTTTGCTAATTCAGATTTTTTTTTTTGCTATTTCAGATTTTTTTTTTCTAATTTTTTTTTTGTTAAACAGATTTTTTTTTTCCTAATTCAGATTTTTTTTTTATTTTTTTTTTGCTATTTCAGTTTTTTTCTAATTTTTTTTGCTAATCAGATTTTTTTTTTTTTCTAATTCAGATTTATTTTTTTGCTAATTTTTTTTTTTTTGCTATTCAGATTTTTTTTTTTGCTAATTCAGATTTTTTTTTTATATAATTTTTTTTTTTTTTTTGCTAATTCAGATTTTTTTTTTTCCTATTTTTTTTGCTAATTTTTTTATTTTTTATTAATTTTTTTTTTTTGCTAATTCAGATTTTTCTTTTTTTTTTTTGCTAATTCAGATTTTTCTTTTTTTTTGCTAATTCAGATTTTTTTTTGCTAATTTTTGTTCTTTTTTTTTTGCTAATTCAGATTTTTTTTTTTTTGCTATTTCAGATTTTTTTTTTCTAATTTTTTTTTGCTAATCAGATTTTTTTTTTTTTTTGCTAATTCAGATTTTTTTTTTTTTGTTTATTTTTTTTTTGCTATTTCAGATTTTTTTTTCTAATTTTTTTTTGCTAATCAGATTTTTTTTTTTTTTTTGCTAATTCAGATTTTTTTTTGCTAATTTTTTTTTTGCTAATTCAGATTTTTTTTTGCTAATTCAGATTTTTTTTTTCTAATTTTTTTTTGCTAATTTAGATTTTTTTTTTGCTAATTTTTTTTTTGCTAATTCAGATTTTTTTTTCTAATTTTTTTTTTTTGTTTTTGCTAATTCAGATTTTTTTTTTCTGATTTTTTCGTTTTTTTTTTTTTGCTAATATAGATTTTTTTTTTTGCTAATTCAGATTTTTTTTTTTTTGCTAATTGAGATTTTTTTTTTTGCTAATTCTGATTTTTTTTTGCTAATTCAGATTTTTTTTTTATAATTTTTATTTTTTTTTGCTAATTCAGATTTTTTTTTTGCTTTTTTTTTTTTTTTGCTAATTTTTTTTTTTTTTGCTAATTCAGATTTTTTTTCAATTTTTTTTTTGCGAACTCAGATTTTTCTTTTTTTTTGCTAATTCAGATTTTTTTTTTCTAATTTTTTTTTGCTAATTTTTTTTTTTTTTTGCTAATTCAGATTTTTTTTTTTGCTAATTCAGATTTCTTTTTTATTTTTTTGCTAATTTTTATTTTTTTTGCTAATTCAGATTTTTTTTTGCTAATTCAGATTTTTTTTTGCTAATTTTTTTTTTTTTTGCTAATTCAGATTTTTTTTTCTAATTTTTTTTTTTTTTTTTTTTGCTAATTTAGATTTTTTTTTTTTGCTAATTTTTATTTTTTTTGCTAATTCAGATTTTTTTTTTTGCTAATTCAGATTTTTTTTTTGCTAATTTTTTTTTTTTTTTGCTAATTCAGATTTTTTTTTTTTGCTAATTTTTATTTTTTTTCCTAATTCAGATTTTTTTTTGCTAATTTTTTTTTTACTAATTTAGTTTTTTTTTTTTTGCTAATTCAGATTTTTTTTTCTTAATTTTTATTTTTTTTTTTTGCTAATTCAGATTTTTTTTTTTGCTAATTTTTTTTTTTTGCAAATTTTTATTTTTTTTTCTAATTCAGATTTTTTTTCAAATTTTTTTTTTGCGAATTCAGATTTTTCTTTTTTTTTTGCTAATTCAAATTTTTTTTTCTAATTTTTTTTTGCTAATTTTTGTTTTTTTTTTTTTTGCTAATTCAGATTTTTTTTTGCTATTTCAGATTTTTTTTTGCTAATCAGATTTTTTTTTTGCTAATTCAGATTTTTTATTTTTTATTTTTTTTTTGTTTATTTGTTTTTTTTTTTTTGCTATTTCAGATTTTTTTTTCTAATTTTTTTTTGCTAATCAGATTTTTTTTTTTGCTAATTCAGATTTTTTTTTTGCTAATTTTTATTTTTTTTTTTTTTGCTAATTCAGATTTTTTTTTTTCGCTAATTTTTATTTTTTTTTTGCTAATTCAGATTTTTTTTTTGCTAATTTTTATTTTTTTTCAGATTTTTTTTTCTGATTTTTTTTTTTTTTTTTGCTAATTTAGATTTATTTTTTTTGCTAATTCAGATTTTTTTTTTGCTAATTCTGATTTTTTTTTTGCTAATTCAGATTGTTTTTTTTTATAATTTTTTTTTTTTGCTAATTTTTTTTTTGCTAATTTTTATTTTTTTTTTTGCTAATTCAGATTTTTTTTTCTGATTTTTTTTTTTTTCTAATTTAGATTTATTTTTTTTGCTAATTCAGATTTTTTTTGTCCTAATTTTTCTTTGCTAATTTTTATTTTTTTTTTGCTAATTCAGATTTTTTTTTTGCTAATACAGATTTTTTTTTTTTTGCTAATTCAGATTTTTTTTTGCTAATTCAGATTTTTTTTTGCTAATTTTTTTTTTTTTTTTTGCTAATTCAGATTTTTTTTCAGATTTTTTTTTCTGATTTTTTTTTTTTTTTTCTGCTAATTTAGATTTATTTTTTTTGCTAATTCAGATTTTTTTTTTGCTAATTCTGATTTTTTTTTTGCTAATTCAGATTTTTTTTTTTTATAATTTTTTTTTTTTGCTAATTTTTTTTTTGCTAATTTTAATTTTTTTTTTTTTGCTAATTCAGATTTTTTTTTTCAATTTTTTTTTTTGCGAATTCAGATTTTTTTTTTTTTTTGCTAATTCAGATTTTTTTTCTAATGTTTTTTTGCTTATTTTTGTTTTTTTATTTTTGCTAATTCAGATTTTTTTTTTTTGCTATTTCAGATTTTTTTTTCTAATTTTTTTTTTGTTAAACAGATTTTTTTTTCCTAATTCAGATTTTTTTTTAATTTTTTCTTATTTATTTTTTTTTTTTGCTATTTCAGTTTTTTTCTAATTTTTTTTTGCTAATCAGATTTTTTTTTTTGCTAATTCAGATTTTTCTTTTTTTTGCTAATTCAGATTTTTCTTTTTTTTTTGCTAATTCAGATTTTTTTTTGCTAATTTTTGTTTTTTTTTTTTTTCTAAATCATATTTTTTTTTTGCTATTTCAGATTTTTTTTTCTAATTTTTTTTTTTGCTAATCAGATTTTTTTTTTTTTTGCTAATTTAGATTTTTTTTTTTGCTAATTCAGATTTTTTTTTTTGCTAATTTTTTTTTTTTTGCTAATTCAGATTTTTTTTCTGGTTTTTTTTTTTTTTTTTTTTGCTAATATAGGTTTTTTTTTTTTGCTAATTCAGATTAGTTTTTTTTTTGCTAATTCTGATTTTTTTTTTGCTAATTCAGATTTTTTTTTTATAGTTTTTTTTTTTTTTTGCTAATTCAGATTTTTTTTTTTGCTATTTTTTCTTCGCTAATTTTTTTTGCTAATTCAAATTTTTTTTTCAAAATTTTTTTTTTTTTTTTTGCGAACTCAGATTTTTCTTTTTTTTTTCTAATTCAGATTTTTTTTCTAATTTTTTTTTGCTAATTTTTGTTTTTTTTTTTTGCTAATTCAGATTTTTTTTTTTGCTAATTCAGATTTTTTTTTTTTTTTTTGCTAATTCAGATTTTTTTTTGCTAATTTTTTTTTTGTTTTTTTGCTAATTCAGATTTTTTTTTTTGCTAATTTTTATTTTTTTTTGCTAATTCAGATTTTTTTTTGCTAATTTTTTTTTTGCTAATTTAGTTTTTTTTTTTTTTTTTGCTAGTTCAGATTTTTTTTTGCTAATTCTGATTTTTTTTTGCTAATTCAGATTTTTTTTTTATAATTTTTATTTTTTTTTGCTAATTCAGATTTGTTTTTTTGCTATTTTTTTTTTTGCTAATTTTTTTGCTAATTTTTTTTTTTTTTTTTTTTTGCTAATTCAGATTGTTTTTTTGCGAATTCAGATTTTTCTTTTTTTTTTGCTAATTCAGATTTTTTTTTCTAATTTTTTTTTGCTAATTTTTGTTTTTTTTTTTTTTTGCTAATTCAGATTTTTTTTTGCTATTTCAGATTTTTTTTTGCTAATCAGATTTTTTTTTTTTTTGATAATTCAGATTTTTTTTTTTCAATTTTTTTTTTTTTTTTTTTGCTATTTCAGATTTTTTTTTAATTTTTTTTTGCTAATCAGATTTTTTTTTTGCTAATTCAGATTTTTTTTTTGCTAATTTTTATTTTTTTTTTTGCTAATTCAGATTTTTTTTTTTTGTTAATTTTTTTTTTCGCTAATTTTTATTTTTTTTTTTTGCTAATTCAGATTTTTTTTTTTTGCTAATTTTTATTTTTTTTTTGCTAATTCAGATTTTTTTTTTTGCTAATACAGATTTTTTTTTTTGCTAATTCAGATTTTTTTTTTTGCTAATTCAGATTTTTTTTTTGCTAAGTTTTTTTTGCTAATTCAGATTTTTTTTTCTGATTTTTTTTTTTTTTGCTAATTTAAATTTTTTTTTTGCTAATTCAGATTTTTTTTTGCTAATTCTGATTTTTTTTTTTTGCTAATTCAGATTTTTTTTTTATAATTTTTTTTTTTTTTTGCTAATTTTTTTTGCTAATTTTTTTTTTTTTTTTGCTAATTCAGATTTTTTTTTCAATTTTTTTTTTTGCGAATTCAGATTTTTCTTTTTTTTGCTAATTCAGATTTTTTTTCTAATGTTTTTTTTTGCTAATTTTTGTTTTTGTTTTTTTTTTTTGGTAATTCAGATTTTTTTTTTGCTAATTCAGATTTTTTTTTTATTTTTTTTTTGCTATTTCAGTTTTTTTCTAATTTTTTTTGCTAATCAGATTTTTTTTTTTTGCTAATTCAGATTTATTTTTTTGCTATTTTTTTTTTCTTGCTAATTCAGATTTTTTTTTTGCTAATTCAGATTTTTTTTTTATATAATTTTTATTTTTTTTTTTTGCTAATTCAGATTTTTTTTTTTTGCTATTTGTTTTGCTAATTTTTTTATTTTTTGCTAATTTTTTTTTTTGCTAATTCAGATTTTTCTTTTTTTTTTTGCTAATTCAGATTTTTCTTTTTTTTTTGCTAATTCAGATTTTTTTTTGCTAATTTTTGTTCTTTTTTTTTGCTAATTCAGATTTTTTTTTTTTGCTATTTCAGATTTTTTTTTCTAATTTTTTTTTGCTAATCAGATTTTTTTTTTTTTTTGCTAATTCAGATTTTTTTTTTTTTGCTATTTCAGATTTTTTTTTCTAATTTTTTTTTGCTAATCAGATTTTTTTTTTTTTTTGCTAATTCAGATTTTTTTTTTGCTAATTCAGATTTTTTTTTTCTAATTTTTTTTTGTTTTTTTTTTTTTGCTAATTTAGATTTTTTTTTTGTTATTTTTTTTTTTGCTAATTCAGATTTTTTTTTTTTTTTTTTTTTTTTTTTTGCTAATTCAGATTTTTTTTTTCTGATTTTTTCGTTTTTTTTTTTTTGCTAATATAGATTTTTTTTTGCTAATTCAGATTTTTTTTTTTTTTTGCTAATTGAGATTTTTTTTTTTTGCTAATTCTGATTTTTTTTTTTGCTAATTCAGATTTTTTTTTTATAATTTTTATTTTTTTTTGCTAATTCGGATTTTTTTTTGCTATTTTTTTTTTTTGCTAATTTTTTTTTTTTTGCTAATTCAGATTTTTTTTTCAATTTTTTTTTTGCGAACTCAGATTTTTCTTTTTTTTTGCTAATTCAGATTTTTTTTTCTAATTTTTTTTTGCTAATTTTTTTTTTTTTTTGCTAATTCAGATTTCTTTTTTATTTTTTTGCTAATTTTTATTTTTTTTGCTAATTCAGATTTTTTTTTGCTAATTCAGATTTTTTTTTGCTAATTTTTTTTTTTTTGCTAATACAGATTTTTTTTGTTTTTTTTTTTGCTAATTTAGATTTTTTTTTTTGCTAATTTTTATTTTTTTTGCTAATTCAGATTTTTTTTTTTGCTAATTCAGATTTTTTTTTTGCTAATTTTTTTTTTTTTTTTGCTAATTCAGATTTTTTTTTTTTTGCTAATTTTTATTTTTTTTCCTAATTCAGATTTTTTTTTTGCTAATTTTTTTTTTACTAATTTAGTTTTTTTTTTTTTGCTAATTAAGATTTTTTTTGCTAATTCTGATTTTTTTTTTTTGCTAATTCAGATTTTTTTTTCTTAATTTTTATTTTTTTTTTTGCTAATTCAGATTTTTTTTTTGCAAAATTTTTTTTTTTTTCTAATTCAGATTTTTTTTCAAATTTTTTTTTTGCGAATTCAGATTTTTCTTTTTTTTTGCTAATTCAAATTTTTTTTTCTAATTTTTTTTTTGCTAATTTTTGTTTTTTTTTTTTTTTGCTAATTCAGATTTTTTTTTGCTATTTCAGATTTTTTTTTGCTAATCAGATTTTTTTTTTTTGCTAATTCAGATTTTTTATTTTTTATTTTTTTTTTGTTTATTTGTTTTTTTTTTTGCTATTTCAGATTTTTTTTTCTAATTTTTTTTGCTAATCAGATTTTTTTTTTTGCTAATTCAGATTTTTTTTTTGCTAATTTTTATTTTTTTTTTTTTTGCTAATTCAGATTTTTTTTTTCGCTAATTTTTATTTTTTTTTTGCTAATTCAGATTTTTTTTTTTTGCTAATTTTTATTTTTTTTTTGCTAATTCAGATTTTTTTTTCGCTAATTCTTTTGCTAATTCAGATTTTTTTTTTGTCCTAATTTTTTTTTGCTAATTTTTATTTTTTTTTTGCTAATTCAGATTTTTTTTTTTGCTAATACAGATTTTTTTTTTTGCTAATTCAGATTTTTTTTTTGCTAATTCAGATTTTTTTTTGCTAATTTTTTTTTTTTTTTTGCTAATTCAGATTTTTTTTCAGATTTTTTTTTCTGATTTTTTTGCTAATTTAGATTTATTTTTTTTGCTAATTCAGATTTTTTTTTGCTAATTCTGATTTTTTTTTGCTAATTCAGATTTTTTTTTTATAATTTTTTTTTTTTTGCTAATTTTTTTTTTGCTAATTTTTTTTTTTTTTTTTTTGCTAATTCAGATTTTTTTTTCAATTTTTTTTTTTTGCGAATTCAGATTTTTTTTTTTTTTTGCTAATTCAGATTTTTTTTCTAATGTTTTTTTGCTTATTTTTGTTTTTTTTTTTTTGCTAATTCAGATTTTTTTTTTTTGCTATTTCAGATTTTTTTTTCTAATTTTTTTTTTGTTAAACAGATTTTTTTTTCCTAATTCAGATTTTTTTTTTATTTTTTTTTATTTATTTTTTTTTTTTTGCTATTTCAGTTTTTTTCTAATTTTTTTTTGCTAATCAGATTTTTTTTTTTGCTAATTCAGATTTTTCTTTTTTTTGCTAATTCAGATTTTTCTTTTTTTTTTGCTAATTCAGATTTTTTTTTGCTAATTTTTGTTTTTTTTTTTTTTCTAAATCATATTTTTTTTTTTGCTATTTCAGATTTTTTTTTCTAATTTTTTTTTGCTAATCAGATTTTTTTTCAAATTTTTTTTTGGTAATTCAGATTTTTTTTTTTTTTTTGCTAATTTAGATTTTTTTTTTGCTAATTCAGATTTTTTTTTTGCTAATTTTTTTTTTTTTGCTAATTCAGATTTTTTTTTCTGATTTTTTTTTTTTTTTTTTTGCTAATATAGGTTTTTTTTTTTTTGCTAATTCAGATTAGTTTTTTTTTTTTGCTAATTCTGATTTTTTTTTGCTAATTCAGATTTTTTTTTATAGTTTTTTTTTTTTTTTTTGCTAATTCAGATTTTTTTTTTGCTATTTTTTTTTTGCTAATTTTTTTTGCTAATTCAAATTTTTTTTTCAAAATTTTTTTTTTTTTTTTGCGAACTCAGATTTTTCTTTTTTTTTCTAATTCAGATTTTTCTTTTTTTTTGCTAATTCAGTTTTTTTTTCTAATATTTTTTTTTGCTAATTTTTGTTTTTTTTTTTTTTTTTTGCTAATTCAGATTTTTTTTTTTGCTATTTCAGATTTTTTTTTTGTTAAACAGATTTTTTTTTTCCTAATTCAGATTTTTTTTTTATTTTTTTTTTGCTATTTCAGTTTTTTTCTAATTTTTTTTGCTAATCAGATTTTTTTTTTGCTAATTCAGATTTATTTTTTTGCTAATTTTTTTTTTGTTTTGCTAATTCAGATTTTTTTTTTTGCTAATTCAGATTTTTTTTTTATATAATTTTTTTTTTTTTTTTGCTAATTCAGATTTTTTTTTTGCTATTTTTTTTGCTAATTTTTTTATTTTTTGCTAATTTTTTTATTTTTTGCTAATTTTTTTTTTTTGCTAATTCAGATTTTTCTTTTTTTTTTGGTAATTCAGATTTTTCTTTTTTTTTGCTAATTCAGATTTTTTTTTGCTAATTTTTGTTCTTTTTTTTTTGCTAATTCAGATTTTTTTTTTTTTGCTATTTCAGATTTTTTTTTTCTAATTTTTTTTTGCTAATCAGATTTTTTTTTTTTTTTGCTAATTCAGATTTTTTTTTTTTTTTTGTTTATTTTTTTTTTGCTATTTCAGATTTTTTTTTCTAATTTTTTTTTGCTAATCAGATTTTTTTTTTTTTTTTTGCTAATTCAGATTTTTTTTTTGCTAATTTTTTTTTGCTAATTCAGATTTTTTTTTGCTAATTTTTTTTTTTTTGCTAATTCAGATTTTTTTTTCTAATTTTTTTTTGTTTTTTTTTTTTGCTAATTTAGATTTTTTTTTTGCTAATTTTTTTTTTTGCTTATTCAGATTTTTTTTTCTAATTTTTTTTTTTTTTGCTAATTCAGATTTTTTTTTTCTGATTTTTTCGTTTTTTTTTTTTTTGCTAATATAGATTTTTTTTTTGCTAATTCAGATTTTTTTTTTTTTTTTGCTAATTGAGATTTTTTTTTTTTTGCTAATTCTGATTTTTTTTTTGCTAATTCAGATTTTTTTTTTATAATTTTTATTTTTTTTTGCTAATTCAGATTTTTTTTTGCTATTTTTTTTTTTTTGCTAATTTTTTTTTTTTGCTAATTCAGATTTTTTTTCAATTTTTTTTTTGCGAACTCAGATTTTTCTTTTTTTTTGCTAATTCAGATTTTTTTTTGCTAATTTTTTTTTTTTTTGCTAATTCAGATTTTTTTTTTTTTGCTAATTCAGATTTCTTTTTTATTTTTTTGCTAATTTTATTTTTTTTGCTAATTCAGATTTTTTTTTGCTAATTCAGATTTTTTTTTGCTAATTTTTTTTTTTTTGCTAATTTTTATTTTTTTTGCTAATTCAGATTTTTTTTTCTAATTCAGATTTTTTTTTGCTAATTTTTGTTTTTTTTTTGCTAATTCAGATTTTTTTCCAGATTTTTTTTTCGATTTTTTTTTGCTAATTTAGATTTTTTTTTTTTTTTCTAATTCAGATTTTTTTTTTTTTTGCTAATTCTGATTTTTTTTTTGCTAATTCAGATTTTTTTTTATAATTTTTTTTTTTTTTTGCTAATTCAGATTTTTTTTTTTTTGCTAATTCAGATTTTTTTTTTGCTATTTCAGATTTTTTTTTCTAATTTTTTTTTGCTAATCAGATTTTTTTTTTTATTTTTTTTTTTGTATATTTTTTTTTTTTTGCTATTTCAGATTTTTTTTTCCTAATTTTTTTTTGCTAATCAGATTTTTTTTTGCTAATTCAGATTTTTTTTTGCTAATTTTTTTTTTTTTTTTTTTGCTAATTCAGATTTTTTTTTTTTGCTAATTTTTATTTTTTTTTGCTAATTCAGATTTTTTTTTGTTTTTTTTTTTTGCTAATTTAGATTTTTTTTTTGCTATTTTTTTTCTTTTGCTAATTCAGATTTTTTTTTTGCTAATTCTTTTTTTTTTGCTAATTCAGAATTTTTTTTCTGATTTTTTTTTTTTGCTAATATAGATTTTTTTTTTTTTGATAATTCAGATTTTTTTTTTTTGCTAATTCTGATTTTTTTTTTGCTAATTCAGTTTTTTTTTTTTATAATTTTATTTTTTTTTTGCTAATTCAGATTTTTTTTTTGCTATTTTGCTAATTTTTTTTTTTTGCTAATTCAGATTTTTTTTTCAATTTTTTTTTTTGCGAACTCAGATTTTTCTTTTTTTTTGCTAATTCGGATTTTTTTTCTAATTTTTTTTTGCTAATTTTTGTTTTTTTTTTTCTAATTCCGATTTTTTTTTTTTGCTAATTCAGATTTTTTTTTTTTTGCTAATTTTTATTTTTTTTTGCTAATTCAGATTTTTTTTTTGCTAATTCAGATTTTTTTTTTGCTAATTTTTTTTTTTTGCTAATCCAGATTTTTTTTTTTGCTAATTTTTTATTTTTTTTTGCTAATTCAGATTTTTTTTTTGCTAATTTTTTTTTGCTAATTTAGTTTTTTTTTTCCTAATTCAGATTTTTTTTTTGCTAATTCAGATTTTTTTTTTTATAATTTTTATTTTTTTTTTGCTAATTCAGATTTTTTTTTTTGCTATTTTTTTTTTTGCTAATTTTTTTTTTGCTAATTCAGATTTTTTTTTCAAATTTTTATTTTTTTTTGCGAATTCAGATTTTTCTTTTTTTTTTTGCTAATTCAGATTTTTTTTCTAATTTTTTTTTGCTAATTTTTTTTTTTTGCTAATACATATTTTTTTTTTTAGTTAATTTTTTTTCTAATTTTTTTTTTTTTTTGCTAATTCAGATTTTTTTTTTTTTGCTAATTCAGATTTTTTTTTTTGCTATTTCAGATTTTTTTTTCTAATTTTTTTTTGCTAATCAGATTTTTTTTTTTATTTTTTTTTTGTATATTTTTTTTTTTTTGCTATTTCAGATTTTTTTTCCTAATTTTTTTTTGCTAATCAGATTTTTTTTTGCTAATTCAGATTTTTTTTTGCTAATTTTTTTTTTTTTTTTTTTGCTAATTCAGATTTTTTTTTTTTGCTAATTTTTATTTTTTTTTGCTAATTCAGATTTTTTTTTGTTTTTTTTTTTTGCTAATTTAGATTTTTTTTTTGCTATTTTTTTTCTTTTGCTAATTCAGATTTTTTTTTTGCTAATTCTTTTTTTTTTGCTAATTCAGATTTTTTTTTCTGATTTTTTTTTTTTGCTAATATAGATTTTTTTTTTTTTGATAATTCAGATTTTTTTTTTTTTGCTAATTCTGATTTTTTTTTTGCTAATTCAGTTTTTTTTTTTTATAATTTTATTTTTTTTTTGCTAATTCAGATTTTTTTTTGCTATTTTGCTAATTTTTTTTTTTTGCTAATTCAGATTTTTTTTTCAATTTTTTTTTTTGCGAACTCAGATTTTTCTTTTTTTTTGCTAATTCGGATTTTTTTTCTAATTTTTTTTTGCTAATTTTTGTTTTTTTTTTTTCTAATTCCGATTTTTTTTTTTTGCTAATTCAGATTTTTTTTTTTTTTGCTAATTTTTATTTTTTTTTGCTAATTCAGATTTTTTTTTTGCTAATTCAGATTTTTTTTTTGCTAATTTTTTTTTTTTGCTAATCCAGATTTTTTTTTTTGCTAATTTTTATTTTTTTTTGCTAATTCAGATTTTTTTTTTGCTAATTTTTTTTTTGCTAATTTAGTTTTTTTTTTCCTAATTCAGATTTTTTTTTGCTAATTCAGATTTTTTTTTTATAATTTTTATTTTTTTTTTGCTAATTCAGATTTTTTTTTTTGCTATTTTTTTTTTTGCTAATTTTTTTTTTGCTAATTCAGATTTTTTTTTCAAATTTTTATTTTTTTTTGCGAATTCAGATTTTTCTTTTTTTTTTTGCTAATTCAGATTTTTTTTCTAATTTTTTTTTGCTAATTTTTTTTTTTTGCTAATACATATTTTTTTTTTTTAGTTAATTTTTTTTCTAATTTTTTTTTTTTTTTGCTAATTCAGATTTTTTTTTTTTTGCTAATTCAGATTTTTTTTTTTTTGCTAATTTTTATTTTTTTTGCTAATTCAGATTTTTTTTTGCTAATTTTTATTTTTTTTTTGCTAATTCAGATTTTTTTTTGCTAAGTTTTATTTTTTTTTGCTAATTCAGATTTTTTTTTGCTAATTTTTATTTTTTATTTTTTGCTAATTCAGATTTTTTTTTGTCCTAATTTTTTTTGCTAATTTTTATTTTTTTTTGCTAATTCAGATTTTTTTTTTTTGCTAATACAAATTTTTTTTTTTGCTAATTCAGATTTTTTTTTGCTAATTCAGATTTTTTTTTTACTAATTTTTTTTTTGCTAATTTTTTTTCTGATTTTTTTTTTTTTTTTTTTTGCTAATATAGATTTTTTTTTTGCTAATTCAGATTTTTTTTTTTTTTGCTAATTCTGATATTTTTTTTGCTAATTTTTATTTTTTTTTGCTAATTCAGATTTTGTTGCTAATACAGATTTTTTTTTTTGCTAACTCAGATTTTTTTTTTTGCTAATTCAGATTTTTTTTTCTGATTTTTTTTTTTTTTTTTTTTAGCTAATTTAGATTTTTTTTTTTTGCTAATTCAAATTTTTTTTGCTAATTCTGATTTTTTTTTTGCTAATTCAGATTTTTTTTTATACAATTTTTTTTTTTTGCTAATTTTTTTTTTGCAAATTTTTATTTTGCTAATTCAGATTTTTTTTTCAATTTTTTTTTTTGCGAATTCAGATTTTTCTTTTTTTTTTGCTAATTCAGATTTTTTTTTCTAATGTTTTTTTGCTAATTTTTGTTTTTTTTTTGCTAATTCAGATTTTTTTTCAAATTTTTTTTTGGTAATTCAGATTTTTTTTTTTTTGCTAATTTAGATTTTTTTTTTGCTAATTCAGATTTTTTTTTTGCTAATTTTTTTTTTTTTTGCTAATTCAGATTTTTTTTTCTGATTTTTTTTTTTTTTTTTTTGCTAATATAGGTTTTTTTTTTTGCTAATTCAGATTATTTTTTTTTTTTTGCTAATTCTGATTTTTTTTTTGCTAATTCAGATTTTTTTTTATAGTTTTTTTTTTTTTTTGCTAATTCAGATTTTTTTTTTCTATTTTTTTTTGCTAATTTTTTTTGCTAATTCAAATTTTTTTTTCAAAAATTTTTTTTTTTTTTTGCGAACTCAGATTTTTCTTTTTTTTTCTAATTCAGATTTTTTTTCTAATTTTTTTTTGCTAATTTTTGTTTTTTTTTTGCTAATTCAGATTTTTTTTTTGCAAATTTTTTGCTAATTCAGATTTTTTTTGTTTTGTTAATTTTTTTTTGCTAATTCAGATTTTTTTGTTCTAATTTTTTTTGCTAATTTTTATTTTTTTTTTGCTAATTCAGATTTTTTTTGTCCTAATTTTTTTTGCTAATTTTTATTTTTTTTTTGGTAATTCAGATTTTTTTTTTTTTTTTGCTAATTCAGATTTTTTTTGTCCTAATTTTTTTGCTAATTTTTATTTTTTTTGCTAATTCAGATTTTTTTTTGCTAATTCAGATTTTTTTTTTGCTAATTTTTTTTTTTTTTTGCTAATTCAGATTTTTTTTTTTAATTTTTTTTTTCGCTAATTTTTATTTTTTTTTTTCTAATTCAGATTTTTTTTTTTTTTTGCTAATTTAGATTTTTTTTTCAATTTTTTTTTTTTTTGCTAATTCAGATTTTTTTTTTTTTGCTATTTCAGATTTTTTTTTGCTAATCAGATTTGTTTTTGCTAATTCAGATTTTTTTTCTAATTTTTGTAATTCAATTTTTTTTTTTTTTTTTTTTTTGCTAATTCAGATTTTTTATTCTATTTTTTTTTTTGCTAATTTTTGTTTTTTTTTTTTTCTAATTCCGATTTTTTTTTTTTTGCTAATTCAGATTTTTTTTTTTTTTTGCTAATTTTTATTTTTTTTTGCTAATTCAGATTTTTTTTTTGCTAATTCAGATTTTTTTTTTGCTAATTTTTTTTTTTTGCTAATCCAGATTTTTTTTTTTGCTAATTTTTATTTTTTTTTGCTAATTCAGATTTTTTTTTTGCTAATTTTTTTTTTGCTAATTTAGTTTTTTTTTCCTAATTCAGATTTTTTTTTGCTAATTCAGATTTTTTTTTTATAATTTTTTTTTTTTTTTTGCTAATTCAGATTTTTTTTTTTGCTATTTTTTTTTTTGCTAATTTTTTTTTTTGCTAATTCAGATTTTTTTTTCAAATTTTTATTTTTTTTTGCGAATTCAGATTTTTCTTTTTTTTTTTGCTAATTCAGATTTTTTTTCTAATTTTTTTTTGCTATTTTTTTTTTTTTTGCTAATACATTTTTTTTTTTTTAGTTAATTTTTTTTTCTAATTTTTTTTGTTTTTTTTTTGCTAATTCAGATTTTTTTTTTTTTGCTAATTTTTATTTTTTTTGCTAATTCAGATTTTTTTTTGCTAATTTTTATTTTTTTTTTGCTAATTCAGATTTTTTTTTGCTAAGTTTTATTTTTTTTTGCTAACTCAGATTTTTTTTTTGCTAATTTTTATTTTTTATTTTTTGCTAATTCAGATTTTTTTTGTCCTAATTTTTTTTGCTAATTTTTATTTTTTTTGCTAATTCAGATTTTTTTTTTGCTAATACAGATTTTTTTTTTTGCTAATTCAGATTTTTTTTTGCTAATTCAGATTTTTTTTTTTACTAATTTTTTTTTTTGCTAATTTTTTTTCTGATTTTTTTTTTTTTTTTTGCTAATATAGATTTTTTTTTTGCTAATTCAGATTTTTTTTTTGCTAATTCTGATATTTTTTTTGCTAATTTTTATTTTTTTTTGCTAATTCAGATTTTGTTGCTAATACAGATTTTTTTTTTGCTAACTCAGATTTTTTTTTTTGATAATTCAGATTTTTTTTTCTGATTTTTTTTTTTTTTTTTTTTTTTTTAGCTAATTTAGATTTTTTTTTTTTGCTAATTCAGATTTTTTTTGCTAATTCTGATTTTTTTTTGCTAATTCAGATTTTTTTTTATACAATTTTTTTTTTTGCTAATTTTTTTTTTGCAAATTTTTATTTTGCTAATTCAGATTTTTTTTCAATTTTTTTTTTTGCGAATTCAGATTTTTCTTTTTTTTTTGCTAATTCAGATTTTTTTTTGCTAATTTTTGTTTTTTTTTTGCTAATTCAGATTTTTTTTCAAATTTTTTTTGGTAATTCAGATTTTTTTTTTTTTGCTAATTTAGATTTTTTTTTTGCTAATTCAGATTTTTTTTTTGCTAATTTTTTTTTTTTTTGCTAATTCAGATTTTTTTTTCTGATTTTTTTTTTTTTTTTTTGCTAATATAGGTTTTTTCTTTTTGCTAATTCAGATTATTTTTTTTTTTTGCTAATTCTGATTTTTTTTTGCTAATTCAGATTTTTTTTTATAGTTTTTTTTTTTTTTGCTAATTCAGATTTTTTTTTTGCTATTTTTTTTTTGCTAATTCAAATTTTTTTTTCAAAATTTTTTTTTTTTTTTGCGAACTCAGATTTTTCTTTTTTTTTCTAATTTTTTTTTGCTAATTTTTGTTTTTTTTTTGCTAATTCAGATTTTTTTTTTGCAAATTTTTTTTTTTTTTTTTTGCTAATTCAGATTTTTTTTGTTTTGTTAATTTTTTTTTGCTAATTCAGATTTTTTTTGTTCTAATTTTTTTTGCTAATTTTTATTTTTTTTTTTTGCTAATTCAGATTTTTTTTGTCCTAATTTTTTTTGCTAATTTTTATTTTTTTTTTGGTAATTCAGATTTTTTATTTTTTTTTTGCTAATTCAGATTTTTTTTGTCCTAATTTTTTTGCTAATTTTTATTTTTTTTGCTAATTCAGATTTTTTTTTGCTAATTCAGATTTTTTTTTTGCTAATTTTTTTGCTAATTCAGATTTTTTTTTTAATTTTTTTTTTCGCTAATTTTTATTTTTTTTTTCTAATTCAGATTTTTTTTTTTTGCTAATTTAGATTTTTTTTTTTTTTGCTAATCAGATTTTTTTTTGCTAATTCAGATTTTTTTTTGCTAATTTTTTTTTTTTTTTTTTTGCTAATTCAGATTTTTTTTTTTTGCTAATTTTTATTTTTTTTTGCTAATTCAGATTTTTTTTTGTTTTTTTTTTTTGCTAATTTAGATTTTTTTTTTGCTATTTTTTTTCTTTTGCTAATTCAGATTTTTTTTTGCTAATTCTTTTTTTTTTGCTAATTCAGATTTTTTTTTCTGATTTTTTTTTTTTTGCTAATATAGATTTTTTTTTTTTTTGATAATTCAGATTTTTTTTTTTTGCTAATTCTGATTTTTTTTTTGCTAATTCAGTTTTTTTTTTTTATAATTTTATTTTTTTTTTGCTAATTCAGATTTTTTTTTGCTATTTTGCTAATTTTTTTTTTTTGCTAATTCAGATTTTTTTTTCAATTTTTTTTTTTGCGAACTCAGATTTTTCTTTTTTTTTGCTAATTCGGATTTTTTTTCTAATTTTTTTTTGCTAATTTTTGTTTTTTTTTTTTCTAATTCCGATTTTTTTTTTTTGCTAATTCAGATTTTTTTTTTTTTTGCTAATTTTTATTTTTTTTTGCTAATTCAGATTTTTTTTTTGCTAATTCAGATTTTTTTTTTGCTAATTTTTTTTTTTTGCTAATCCAGATTTTTTTTTTTGCTAATTTTTATTTTTTTTTGCTAATTCAGATTTTTTTTTTGCTAATTTTTTTTTTGCTAATTTAGTTTTTTTTTTCCTAATTCAGATTTTTTTTTGCTAATTCAGATTTTTTTTTTATAATTTTTATTTTTTTTTTGCTAATTCAGATTTTTTTTTTTGCTATTTTTTTTTTTGCTAATTTTTTTTTTGCTAATTCAGATTTTTTTTTCAAATTTTTATTTTTTTTTGCGAATTCAGATTTTTCTTTTTTTTTTTGCTAATTCAGATTTTTTTTCTAATTTTTTTTTGCTAATTTTTTTTTTTGCTAATACATATTTTTTTTTTTTAGTTAATTTTTTTTCTAATTTTTTTTTTTTTTTGCTAATTCAGATTTTTTTTTTTTTGCTAATTCAGATTTTTTTTTTTTTGCTAATTTTTATTTTTTTTGCTAATTCAGATTTTTTTTTGCTAATTTTTATTTTTTTTTTGCTAATTCAGATTTTTTTTTGCTAAGTTTTATTTTTTTTTGCTAATTCAGATTTTTTTTTGCTAATTTTTATTTTTTATTTTTTGCTAATTCAGATTTTTTTTTGTCCTAATTTTTTTTGCTAATTTTTATTTTTTTTTGCTAATTCAGATTTTTTTTTTTTGCTAATACAAATTTTTTTTTTTGCTAATTCAGATTTTTTTTTGCTAATTCAGATTATTTTTTTACTAATTTTTTTTTTGCTAATTTTTTTTCTGATTTTTTTTTTTTTTTTTTTGCTAATATAGATTTTTTTTTTGCTAATTCAGATTTTTTTTTTTTTTGCTAACTCAGATTTTTTTTTTTGATAATTCAGATTTTTTTTTCTGATTTTTTTTTTTTTTTTTTTTTTTTAGCTAATTTAGATTTTTTTTTTTTGCTAATTCAGATTTTTTTTGCTAATTCTGATTTTTTTTTGCTAATTCAGAATTTTTTTTATACAATTTTTTTTTTTGCTAATTTTTTTTTTGCAAATTTTTATTTTGCTAATTCAGATTTTTTTTCAATTTTTTTTTTTGCGAATTCAGATTTTTCTTTTTTTTTTGCTAATTCAGATTTTTTTTTGCTAATTTTTGTTTTTTTTTTGCTAATTCAGATTTTTTTTCAAATTTTTTTTTGGTAATTCAGATTTTTTTTTTTTTGCTAATTTAGATTTTTTTTTTGCTAATTCAGATTTTTTTTTTGCTAATTTTTTTTTTTTTGCTAATTCAGATTTTTTTTTCTGATTTTTTTTTTTTTTTTTTGCTAATATAGGTTTTTTCTTTTTGCTAATTCAGATTATTTTTTTTTTTTGCTAATTCTGATTTTTTTTTGCTAATTCAGATTTTTTTTTATAGTTTTTTTTTTTTTTGCTAATTCAGATTTTTTTTTTGCTATTTTTTTTTTGCTAATTCAAATTTTTTTTTCAAAATTTTTTTTTTTTTTTGCGAACTCAGATTTTTTTTTTTTTTTCTAATTTTTTTTTGCTAATTTTTGTTTTTTTTTTGCTAATTCAGATTTTTTTTTTGCAAATTTTTTTTTTTTTTTTTGCTAATTCAGATTTTTTTTGTTTTGTTAATTTTTTTTTGCTAATTCAGATTTTTTTTGTTCTAATTTTTTTTGCTAATTTTTATTTTTTTTTTTGCTAATTCAGATTTTTTTTGTCCTAATTTTTTTTGCTAATTTTTATTTTTTTTTTTGGTAATTCAGATTTTTTTTTTTTTTTTGCTAATTCAGATTTTTTTTGTCCTAATTTTTTTGCTAATTTTTATTTTTTTTGCTAATTCAGATTTTTTTTTGCTAATTCAGATTTTTTTTTTGCTAATTTTTTTGCTAATTCAGATTTTTTTTTTAATTTTTTTTTTCGCTAATTTTTATTTTTTTTTTCTAATTCAGATTTTTTTTTTTTTGCTAATTTAGATTTTTTTTTTTTTTTGCTAATCAGATTTTTTTTTGCTAATTCAGATTTTTTTTTGCTAATTTTTTTTTTTTTTTTTTTGCTAATTCAGATTTTTTTTTTTTGCTAATTTTTATTTTTTTTTGCTAATTCAGATTTTTTTTTGTTTTTTTTTTTGCTAATTTAGATTTTTTTTTTGCTATTTTTTTTCTTTTGCTAATTCAGATTTTTTTTTTGCTAATTCTTTTTTTTTTGCTAATTCAGATTTTTTTTTCTGATTTTTTTTTTTTGCTAATATAGATTTTTTTTTTTTTTGATAATTCAGATTTTTTTTTTTTGCTAATTCTGATTTTTTTTTTGCTAATTCAGTTTTTTTTTTTTATAATTTTATTTTTTTTTTGCTAATTCAGATTTTTTTTTGCTATTTTGCTAATTTTTTTTTTTTGCTAATTCAGATTTTTTTTTCAATTTTTTTTTTTGCGAACTCAGATTTTTCTTTTTTTTTGCTAATTCGGATTTTTTTTCTAATTTTTTTTTGCTAATTTTTGTTTTTTTTTTTTTCTAATTCCGATTTTTTTTTTTTGCTAATTCAGATTTTTTTTTTTTTTTGCTAATTTTTATTTTTTTTTGCTAATTCAGATTTTTTTTTTGCTAATTCAGATTTTTTTTTTGCTAATTTTTTTTTTTTGCTAATCCAGATTTTTTTTTTTGCTAATTTTTATTTTTTTTTGCTAATTCAGATTTTTTTTTTGCTAATTTTTTTTTTGCTAATTTAGTTTTTTTTTTCCTAATTCAGATTTTTTTTTGCTAATTCAGATTTTTTTTTTATAATTTTTATTTTTTTTTTGCTAATTCAGATTTTTTTTTTTGCTATTTTTTTTTTTGCTAATTTTTTTTTTGCTAATTCAGATTTTTTTTTCAAATTTTTATTTTTTTTTGCGAATTCAGATTTTTCTTTTTTTTTTTGCTAATTCAGATTTTTTTTCTAATTTTTTTTTGCTAATTTTTTTTTTTTGCTAATACATATTTTTTTTTTTTAGTTAATTTTTTTTCTAATTTTTTTTTTTTTTTGCTAATTCAGATTTTTTTTTTTTTGCTAATTCAGATTTTTTTTTTTTTGCTAATTTTTATTTTTTTTGCTAATTCAGATTTTTTTTTGCTAATTTTTATTTTTTTTTTGCTAATTCAGATTTTTTTTTGCTAAGTTTTATTTTTTTTTGCTAATTCAGATTTTTTTTTGCTAATTTTTATTTTTTATTTTTTGCTAATTCAGATTTTTTTTTGTCCTAATTTTTTTTGCTAATTTTTATTTTTTTTTGCTAATTCAGATTTTTTTTTTTTGCTAATACAAATTTTTTTTTTTGCTAATTCAGATTTTTTTTTGCTAATTCAGATTTTTTTTTTACTAATTTTTTTTTTGCTAATTTTTTTTCTGATTTTTTTTTTTTTTTTTTTGCTAATATAGATTTTTTTTTTGCTAATTCAGATTTTTTTTTTTTTTGCTAATTCTGATATTTTTTTTGCTAATTTTTATTTTTTTTTGCTAATTCAGATTTTGTTGCTAATACAGATTTTTTTTTTTGCTAACTCAGATTTTTTTTTTTGCTAATTCAGATTTTTTTTTCTGATTTTTTTTTTTTTTTTTTTTAGCTAATTTAGATTTTTTTTTTTTGCTAATTCAAATTTTTTTTGCTAATTCTGATTTTTTTTTTGCTAATTCAGATTTTTTTTTATACAATTTTTTTTTTTTGCTAATTTTTTTTTTGCAAATTTTTATTTTGCTAATTCAGATTTTTTTTTCAATTTTTTTTTTTGCGAATTCAGATTTTTCTTTTTTTTTTGCTAATTCAGATTTTTTTTTCTAATGTTTTTTTGCTAATTTTTGTTTTTTTTTTGCTAATTCAGATTTTTTTTCAAATTTTTTTTTGGTAATTCAGATTTTTTTTTTTTTGCTAATTTAGATTTTTTTTTTGCTAATTCAGATTTTTTTTTTGCTAATTTTTTTTTTTTTTGCTAATTCAGATTTTTTTTTCTGATTTTTTTTTTTTTTTTTTTTGCTAATATAGGTTTTTTTTTTTGCTAATTCAGATTATTTTTTTTTTTTTGCTAATTCTGATTTTTTTTTTGCTAATTCAGATTTTTTTTTATAGTTTTTTTTTTTTTTTGCTAATTCAGATTTTTTTTTTCTATTTTTTTTTGCTAATTTTTTTTGCTAATTCAAATTTTTTTTTCAAAAATTTTTTTTTTTTTTTGCGAACTCAGATTTTTCTTTTTTTTTCTAATTCAGATTTTTTTTCTAATTTTTTTTTGCTAATTTTTGTTTTTTTTTTGCTAATTCAGATTTTTTTTTGCAAATTTTTTGCTAATTCAGATTTTTTTTGTTTTGTTAATTTTTTTTTGCTAATTCAGATTTTTTTGTTCTAATTTTTTTTGCTAATTTTTATTTTTTTTTTGCTAATTCAGATTTTTTTTGTCCTAATTTTTTTTGCTAATTTTTATTTTTTTTTTGGTAATTCAGATTTTTTTTTTTTTTTTGCTAATTCAGATTTTTTTTGTCCTAATTTTTTTGCTAATTTTTATTTTTTTTGCTAATTCAGATTTTTTTTTGCTAATTCAGATTTTTTTTTTGCTAATTTTTTTTTTTTTTGCTAATTCAGATTTTTTTTTTTAATTTTTTTTTTCGCTAATTTTTATTTTTTTTTTTCTAATTCAGATTTTTTTTTTTTTTGCTAATTTAGATTTTTTTTTCAATTTTTTTTTTTTTGCTAATTCAGATTTTTTTTTTTTTGCTATTTCAGATTTTTTTTTGCTAATCAGATTTGTTTTTGCTAATTCAGATTTTTTTTCTAATTTTTGTAATTCAATTTTTTTTTTTTTTTTTTTTTTGCTAATTCAGATTTTTTATTCTATTTTTTTTTTTGCTAATTTTTTTTTTTTTTTTTGCTAATTCAGATTTTTTTTTTTTGTTAATTCAGATTTTTTTTTTTTGCTAATTTTTTTTTTTTTTGCTAATATAGGTTTTTTTTTTTTTTGCTAATTCAGATTATTTTTTTTTTTTGCTAATTCTGATTTTTTTTTGCTAATTTTTATTTTTTTTTTTGCTAATTCAGATTTTGTTGCTAATACAGATTTTTTTTTTTGCTAACTCAGATTTTTTTTTTGTTAATCCGAATTTTTTTTTCCTGATTTTTTTTTTTTTTTTTTTTTATCTAATTTAGATTTTTTTTTTTTTTGCTAATTCAGATTTTTTTTGCTAATTCTGATTTTTTTTTTGCTAATTCAGATTTTTTTTTATACAATTTTTTTTTTTGCTAATTTTTTTTTTTGCAAATTTTTATTTTGCTAATTCATATTTTTTTTTCAATTTTTTTTTTTGCGAATTCAGATTTTTCTTTTTTTTTTGCTAATTCAGATTTTTTTTTCTAATGTTTTTTTTGCTAATTTTTGTTTTTTTTTGCTAATTCAGATTTTTTTTTTTTGCTATTTCAGATTTTTTTTTCTAATTCTTTTTGTTTTTTTTTTTTGCTAATTTAGATTTTTTTTTTGCTAATTTTTTTTTTTTTTTTTGCTAATTTAGATTTTTTTTTTTTTGCTAATTCAGATTTTTTTTTGCTAATTCAGATTTTTTTTTTTACTAATTTTTTTTTTTGCTAATTTTTTTTCTGATTTTTTTTTTTTTGCTAATATAGATTTTTTTTTTGCTAATTCAGATTTTTTTTTTTTTTGCTAATTCTGATATTTTTTTTGCTAATTTTTATTTTTTTTTGCTAATTCAGATTTTGTTGCTAATACAGATTTTTTTTTTGCTAACTCAGATTTTTTTTTTTGCTAATTCAGATTTTTTTTTTCTGATTTTTTTTTTTTTTTTTTTAGCTAATTTAGATTTTTTTTTTTTTGCTAATTCAGATTTTTTTGCTAATTCTGATTTTTTTTTTGCTAATTCAGATTTTTTTTTATACAATTTTTTTTTTTTGCTAATTTTTTTTTTTGCAAATTTTTATTTTGCTAATTCAGATTTTTTTTTCAATTTTTTTTTTTGCGAATTCAGATTTTTCTTTTTTTTTTGCTAATTCAGATTTTTTTTTCTAATGTTTTTTTGCTAATTTTTGTTTTTTTTTTGCTAATTCAGATTTTTTTTTTTTGCTATTTCAGATTTTTTTTTCTAATTTTTTTTTGTTTTTTTTTTTGCTAATTTAGATTTTTTTTGCTAATTTTTTTTTTTTTTTTTTGCTAATTTAGATTTTTTTTTTTTTGCTAATTCAGATTTTTTTTTTCCTAATTCTGATTTTTTTTTTTTGCTAATTCAGATTTTTTTTTATATAATTGTTTTTATTTTTTTTTTTGCTAATTCAGATTTTTTTTGCTATTTTTTTTGCTAATTTTTTTTTTTTTTGCTAATTTTTAATTTTTTTTTGCTAATTCAGATTTTTTTTTTGCGAATTCAGATTTTTCTTTTTTTTTGCTAATCAGATTTTTTTTTTTTTGCTAATTCAGATTTTTTTTTTATTCATTTTTTTTTTTGCTATTTCAGTTTTTTTCTAATTTTTTTTTGCTAATCAGATTTTTTTTTTTTTTGCTAATTCAGATTTTTTTTTTGCTAATTTTTTTTTTTTTTGCTAATTCAGATTTTTTTTTTTTGCTAATTTTTATTTTTTTTTTTTGCTAATCCAGATTTTTGTTTTGTTTTTTTTTTTTTTTGCTAATTTAGATTTTTTTTTTTGCTAATTTTTTTTTTTGCTAATTTAGATTTTTTTTTTTTTGCTAATTCAGATTTTTTTTTTTTTTTGCTAATTCTGATTTTTTTTTGCTAATTCAGATTTTTTTTTTATAATTTTTATTTTTTTTTTTGCGAATTCAGATTTTTTTTTTTTTTTTTGCTAATTCAGATTTTTTTTTTCTAATTTTTTTTGCTAATTTTTTTTTTTTTTGTACGAATTCAGATTTTTTTTTTTTTGCTAATTCAGATTTTTTTTTTGCTAATTTATTTTTTTTTTGCTAATTCAGATTTTTTTTTTCTATTTCAGATTTTTTTTTCTAATTTTTTTTTGCTAATTCAGATTTTTTTTCTAATTTTTGTAATTCAATTTTTTTATTTTTTTTTTGCTAATTCAGATTTTTTATTCAATTTTTTTTTTTGCTAATTTTTATTTTTTTTTTGCTAATTCAGATTTTTTTTTTGTTAATTCAGATTTTTTTTTTTTGCTAATTTTTATTTTTTTTTTGCTAATTCAGATTTTTTTTTTTTTTGCTATTTTTTATTTTTTTTTTGCTAATTCATATTTTTTTTCAAATTTTTTTTTGGTAATTCAGATTTTTTTTTTTTTTGCTAATTTAGATTTTTTTTTTGCTAATTCAGATTTTTTTTTTGCTAATTTTTTTTTTTTTTTTGCTAATTCAGATTTTTTTTTCTGATTTTTTTTTTTTTTTTTTTTGCTAATATAGGTTTTTTTTTTTTTGTTAATTCAGATTATTTTTTTTTTTTGCTAATTCTGATTTTTTTTTTGCTAATTCAGATTTTTTTTTTATAGTTTTTTTTTTTTTTTGCTAATTCAGATTTTTTTTTTGCTATTTTTTTTTTGCTAATTTTTTTTGCTAATTCAAATTTTTTTTTTTTTTTTGCGAACTCAGATTTTTCTTTTTTTTTCTAATTCAGATTTTTTTTCTAATTTTTTTTTGCTAATTTTTGTTTTTTTTTTTGCTAATTCAGATTTTTTTTTTGCAAATTTTTTTTTTTTTTTTTTGCTAATTCAGATTTTTTTTGTTTTGTTAATTTTTTTTTGCTAATTCAGATTTTTTTTGTTCTAATTTTTTTTGCTAATTTTTATTTTTTTTTTTGCTAATTCAGATTTTTTTTGTCCTAATTTTTTTTGCTAATTTTTATTTTTTTTTTTTGTAATTCAGATTTTTTTTTTTTTTTGCTAATTCAGATTTTTTTTGTCCTAATTTTTTTGCTAATTTTTATTTTTTTTGCTAATTCAGATTTTTTTTTGCTAATTCAGATTTTTTTTTTGCTAATTTTTTTTTTTTTTTGGTAATTCAGATTTTTTTTTTTTATTTTTTTTTCGCTAATTTTTATTTTTTTTTTCTAATTCAGATTTTTTTTTTTTTTTTGCTAATTTAGATTTTTTTTCAAATTTTTTTTTTTTTGCTAATTCAGATTTTTTTTTTTTTGCTATTTCAGATTTTTTTTTGCTAATCAGATTTTTTTTTGCTAATTCAGATTTTTTTTCTAATTTTTGTAATTCAATTTTTTTTTTTTTTTTTTGCTAATTCAGATTTTTTATTCTATTTTTTTTTTGCTAATTTTTATTTTTTTTTTTTGCTAATTCAGATTTTTTTTTGTTAATTCAGATTTTTTTTTTTTTGCTAATTTTTTTTTTTTTTGCTAATATAGGTTTTTTTTTTTTTGCTAATTCAGATTATTTTTTTTTTTTGCTAATTCTGATTTTTTTTTGCTAATTCAGATTTTTTTTTTATAATTTTTATTTTTTTTTTTGCTAATTCAGATTTTTTTTTTTGCTATTTTTTTTTTGCTAATTTTTTTTTTTTGCTAATTCAGATTTTTTTTTCAAATTTTTTTTTTTTGCGAATTCAGATTTTTCTTTTTTTTTTGCTAATTCAGATTTTTTTGCTAATTTTTGTTTTTTTTTTGCTAATTCATATTTTTTTTTTTTAGTTAATTTTTTTTTCTAATTTTTTTTTTTTTTTTTTGCTAATTCAGATTTTTTTTTTTTGCTAATTTTTATTTTTTTTTTGCTAATTCAGATTTTTTTTTCGCTAATTCTTTTGCTAATTCAGATTTTTTTTTTGTCCTAATTTTTTTTTGCTAATTTTTATTTTTTTTTTGCTAATTCAGATTTTTTTTTTTGCTAATACAGATTTTTTTTTTTGCTAATTCAGATTTTTTTTTTGCTAATTCAGATTTTTTTTTGCTAATTTTTTTTTTTTTTTTGCTAATTCAGATTTTTTTTCAGATTTTTTTTCTGATTTTTTTGCTAATTTAGATTTATTTTTTTTGCTAATTCAGATTTTTTTTTGCTAATTCTGATTTTTTTTTGCTAATTCAGATTTTTTTTTTATAATTTTTTTTTTTTTGCTAATTTTTTTTTTGCTAATTTTTTTTTTTTTTTTTTTTGCTAATTCAGATTTTTTTTTCAATTTTTTTTTTTTGCGAATTCAGATTTTTTTTTTTTTTTTGCTAATTCAGATTTTTTTTCTAATGTTTTTTTGCTTATTTTTGTTTTTTTTTTTTTGCTAATTCAGATTTTTTTTTTTTGCTATTTCAGATTTTTTTTTCTAATTTTTTTTTTGTTAAACAGATTTTTTTTTCCTAATTCAGATTTTTTTTTTATTTTTTTTTATTTATTTTTTTTTTTTGCTATTTCAGTTTTTTTCTAATTTTTTTTTGCTAATCAGATTTTTTTTTTTGCTAATTCAGATTTTTCTTTTTTTTGCTAATTCAGATTTTTCTTTTTTTTTTGCTAATTCAGATTTTTTTTTGCTAATTTTTGTTTTTTTTTTTTTTCTAAATCATATTTTTTTTTTTGCTATTTCAGATTTTTTTTTCTAATTTTTTTTTGCTAATCAGATTTTTTTTCAAATTTTTTTTTGGTAATTCAGATTTTTTTTTTTTTTTTGCTAATTTAGATTTTTTTTTTGCTAATTCAGATTTTTTTTTTGCTAATTTTTTTTTTTTTTGCTAATTCAGATTTTTTTTTCTGATTTTTTTTTTTTTTTTTTTGCTAATATAGGTTTTTTTTTTTTTGCTAATTCAGATTAGTTTTTTTTTTTTGCTAATTCTGATTTTTTTTTGCTAATTCAGATTTTTTTTTATAGTTTTTTTTTTTTTTTTTGCTAATTCAGATTTTTTTTTTGCTATTTTTTTTTTGCTAATTTTTTTTGCTAATTCAAATTTTTTTTTCAAAATTTTTTTTTTTTTTTTGCGAACTCAGATTTTTCTTTTTTTTTCTAATTCAGATTTTTCTTTTTTTTTGCTAATTCAGTTTTTTTTTCTAATATTTTTTTTTGCTAATTTTTGTTTTTTTTTTTTTTTTTGCTAATTCAGATTTTTTTTTTTGCTATTTCAGATTTTTTTTTTGTTAAACAGATTTTTTTTTTCCTAATTCAGATTTTTTTTTTATTTTTTTTTTGCTATTTCAGTTTTTTTCTAATTTTTTTTGCTAATCAGATTTTTTTTTTGCTAATTCAGATTTATTTTTTTGCTAATTTTTTTTTTGTTTTGCTAATTCAGATTTTTTTTTTTGCTAATTCAGATTTTTTTTTTATATAATTTTTTTTTTTTTTTTTGCTAATTCAGATTTTTTTTTTGCTATTTTTTTTGCTAATTTTTTTATTTTTTGCTAATTTTTTTATTTTTTGCTAATTTTTTTTTTTTGCTAATTCAGATTTTTCTTTTTTTTTTGGTAATTCAGATTTTTCTTTTTTTTTGCTAATTCAGATTTTTTTTTGCTAATTTTTGTTCTTTTTTTTTTGCTAATTCAGATTTTTTTTTTTTTGCTATTTCAGATTTTTTTTTTCTAATTTTTTTTTGCTAATCAGATTTTTTTTTTTTTTGCTAATTCAGATTTTTTTTTTTTTTTTGTTTATTTTTTTTTGCTATTTCAGATTTTTTTTTCTAATTTTTTTTTGCTAATCAGATTTTTTTTTTTTTTTTTGCTAATTCAGATTTTTTTTTTGCTAATTTTTTTTTGCTAATTCAGATTTTTTTTTGCTAATTTTTTTTTTTTTTGCTAATTCAGATTTTTTTTTCTAATTTTTTTTTGTTTTTTTTTTTTGCTAATTTAGATTTTTTTTTTGCTAATTTTTTTTTTTGCTTATTCAGATTTTTTTTTCTAATTTTTTTTTTTTTTTTGCTAATTCAGATTTTTTTTTTCTGATTTTTTCGTTTTTTTTTTTTTGCTAATATAGATTTTTTTTTTGCTAATTCAGATTTTTTTTTTTTTTTTGCTAATTGAGATTTTTTTTTTTTTGCTAATTCTGATTTTTTTTTTGCTAATTCAGATTTTTTTTTTATAATTTTTATTTTTTTTTGCTAATTCAGATTTTTTTTTGCTATTTTTTTTTTTTGCTAATTTTTTTTTTTTGCTAATTCAGATTTTTTTTCAATTTTTTTTTTTGCGAACTCAGATTTTTCTTTTTTTTTGCTAATTCAGATTTTTTTTTGCTAATTTTTTTTTTTTTTGCTAATTCAGATTTTTTTTTTTTTTGCTAATTCAGATTTCTTTTTTATTTTTTTGCTAATTTTTATTTTTTTTGCTAATTCAGATTTTTTATTTTTTTTTGCTAATTCAGATTTTTTTTTGCTAATTTTTTTTTTTTTTGCTAATTTTTATTTTTTTTGCTAATTCAGATTTTTTTTTCTAATTCAGATTTTTTTTTGCTAATTTTTGTTTTTTTTTTGCTAATTCAGATTTTTTTCCAGATTTTTTTTTTGATTTTTTTTTGCTAATTTAGATTTTTTTTTTTTTTCTAATTCAGATTTTTTTTTTTTTGCTAATTCTGATTTTTTTTTTGCTAATTCAGATTTTTTTTTATAATTTTTTTTTTTTTTTGCTAATTCAGATTTTTTTTTTTTTGCTAATTCAGATTTTTTTTTTGCTATTTCAGATTTTTTTTTCTAATTTTTTTTTGCTAATCAGATTTTTTTTTTTTTGCTAATTCAGATTTTTTTTTTGCTAATTCAGATTTTTTTTTTGCTAATTTTTTTTTTTTGCTAATCCAGATTTTTTTTTTTGCTAATTTTTATTTTTTTTTGCTAATTCAGATTTTTTTTTTGCTAATTTTTTTTTTGCTAATTTAGTTTTTTTTTTCCTAATTCAGATTTTTTTTTGCTAATTCAGATTTTTTTTTTATAATTTTTATTTTTTTTTTGCTAATTCAGATTTTTTTTTTGCTATTTTTTTTTTTGCTAATTTTTTTTTTTGCTAATTCAGATTTTTTTTTCAAATTTTTATTTTTTTTTGCGAATTCAGATTTTTCTTTTTTTTTTTGCTAATTCAGATTTTTTTTCTAATTTTTTTTTGCTAATTTTTTTTTTTTTGCTAATACATATTTTTTTTTTTTAGTTAATTTTTTTTCTAATTTTTTTTTTTTTTTGCTAATTCAGATTTTTTTTTTTTTGCTAATTCAGATTTTTTTTTTTTTGCTAATTTTTATTTTTTTTGCTAATTCAGATTTTTTTTTGCTAATTTTTATTTTTTTTTTGCTAATTCAGATTTTTTTTTGCTAAGTTTTATTTTTTTTTGCTAATTCAGATTTTTTTTTGCTAATTTTTATTTTTTATTTTTTGCTAATTCAGATTTTTTTTTGTCCTAATTTTTTTTGCTAATTTTTATTTTTTTTTGCTAATTCAGATTTTTTTTTTTTGCTAATACAAATTTTTTTTTTTGCTAATTCAGATTTTTTTTTGCTAATTCAGATTTTTTTTTTACTAATTTTTTTTTTGCTAATTTTTTTTCTGATTTTTTTTTTTTTTTTTTGCTAATATAGATTTTTTTTTTGCTAATTCAGATTTTTTTTTTTTTGCTAATTCTGATATTTTTTTTGCTAATTTTTATTTTTTTTTGCTAATTCAGATTTTGTTGCTAATACAGATTTTTTTTTTTGCTAACTCAGATTTTTTTTTTTGCTAATTCAGATTTTTTTTTTTGATTTTTTTTTTTTTTTTTTTTAGCTAATTTAGATTTTTTTTTTTGCTAATTCAATTTTTTTTTGCTAATTCTGATTTTTTTTTTGCTAATTCAGATTTTTTTTTATACAATTTTTTTTTTTTGCTAATTTTTTTTTTGCAAATTTTTATTTTGCTAATTCAGATTTTTTTTTCAATTTTTTTTTTTTGCGAATTCAGATTTTTCTTTTTTTTTTTGCTAATTCAGATTTTTTTTTCTAATGTTTTTTTGCTAATTTTTGTTTTTTTTTTGCTAATTCAGATTTTTTTTCAAATTTTTTTTTGGTAATTCAGATTTTTTTTTTTTTGCTAATTTAGATTTTTTTTTTGCTAATTCAGATTTTTTTTTTGCTAATTTTTTTTTTTTTTGCTAATTCAGATTTTTTTTCTGATTTTTTTTTTTTTTTTTTGCTAATATAGGTTTTTTTTTTTGCTAATTCAGATTATTTTTTTTTTTTGCTAATTCTGATTTTTTTTTTGCTAATTCAGATTTTTTTTTATAGTTTTTTTTTTTTTTTGCTAATTCAGATTTTTTTTTTTTCTATTTTTTTTTGCTAATTTTTTTTGCTAATTCAAATTTTTTTTTCAAAAATTTTTTTTTTTTTTTGCGAACTCAGATTTTTCTTTTTTTTTCTAATTCAGATTTTTTTTCTAATTTTTTTTTGCTAATTTTTGTTTTTTTTTTTGCTAATTCAGATTTTTTTTTTGCAAATTTTTTTTTTTTTTTTTTGCTAATTCAGATTTTTTTTGTTTTGTTAATTTCTTTTTGCTAATTCAGATTTTTTTGTTCTAATTTTTTTTGCTAATTTTTATTTTTTTTTTGCTAATTCAGATTTTTTTTGTCCTAATTTTTTTTGCTAATTTTTATTTTTTTTTTGGTAATTCAGATTTTTTTTTTTTTTTTGCTAATTCAGATTTTTTTTGTCCTAATTTTTTTGCTAATTTTTATTTTTTTTGCTAATTCAGATTTTTTTTTGCTAATTCAGATTTTTTTTTTGCTAATTTTTTTTTTTTTTTGCTAATTCAGATTTTTTTTTTTAATTTTTTTTTTCGCTAATTTTTATTTTTTTTTTTCTAATTCAGATTTTTTTTTTTTTTGCTAATTTAGATTTTTTTTTCAATTTTTTTTTTTTTGCTAATTCAGATTTTTTTTTTTTGCTATTTCAGATTTTTTTTTGCTAATCAGATTTGTTTTTGCTAATTCAGATTTTTTTTCTAATTTTTGTAATTCAATTTTTTTTTTTTTTTTTTTTTGCTAATTCAGATTTTTTATTCTATTTTTTTTTTTGCTAATTTTTTTTTTTTTTTTTGCTAATTCAGATTTTTTTTTTTTTGTTAATTCAGATTTTTTTTTTTTGCTAATTTTTTTTTTTTTTGCTAATATAGGTTTTTTTTTTTTTTGCTAATTCAGATTATTTTTTTTTTTTTTGCTAATTCTGATTTTTTTTTGCTAATTTTTATTTTTTTTTGCTAATTCAGATTTTGTTGCTAATACAGATTTTTTTTTTTGCTAACTCAGATTTTTTTTTTGTTAATCCGAATTTTTTTTTCCTGATTTTTTTTTTTTTTTTTTTTTATCTAATTTAGATTTTTTTTTTTTGCTAATTCAGATTTTTTTTGCTAATTCTGATTTTTTTTTTGCTAATTCTGATTTTTTTTTATACAATTTTTTTTTTTGCTAATTTTTTTTTTTTGCAAATTTTTATTTTGCTAATTCAGATTTTTTTTTCAATTTTTTTTTTTGCGAATTCAGATTTTTCTTTTTTTTTTGCTAATTCAGATTTTTTTTTCTAATGTTTTTTTTGCTAATTTTTGTTTTTTTTTGCTAATTCAGATTTTTTTTTTTGCTATTTCAGATTTTTTTTTCTAATTCTTTTTGTTTTTTTTTTTTGCTAATTTAGATTTTTTTTTTGCTAATTTTTTTTTTTTTTTTTGCTAATTTAGATTTTTTTTTTTTTGCTAATTCAGATTTTTTTTTGCTAATTCAGATTTTTTTTTTTACTAATTTTTTTTTTTGCTAATTTTTTTTCTGATTTTTTTTTTTTTGCTAATATAGATTTTTTTTTTGCTAATTCAGATTTTTTTTTTTTTTGCTAATTCTGATATTTTTTTTGCTAATTTTTATTTTTTTTTGCTAATTCAGATTTTGTTGCTAATACAGATTTTTTTTTTGCTAACTCAGATTTTTTTTTTTGCTAATTCAGATTTTTTTTTTCTGATTTTTTTTTTTTTTTTTTTAGCTAATTTAGATTTTTTTTTTTTTGCTAATTCAGATTTTTTTGCTAATTCTGATTTTTTTTTTGCTAATTCAGATTTTTTTTTATACAATTTTTTTTTTTTGCTAATTTTTTTTTTTGCAAATTTTTATTTTGCTAATTCAGATTTTTTTTTCAATTTTTTTTTTTGCGAATTCAGATTTTTCTTTTTTTTTTGCTAATTCAGATTTTTTTTTCTAATGTTTTTTTGCTAATTTTTGTTTTTTTTTTGCTAATTCAGATTTTTTTTTTTGCTATTTCAGATTTTTTTTTCTAATTTTTTTTTGTTTTTTTTTTTTGCTAATTTAGATTTTTTTTGCTAATTTTTTTTTTTTTTTTTTTGCTAATTTAGATTTTTTTTTTTTTGCTAATTCAGATTTTTTTTTTCCTAATTCTGATTTTTTTTTTTTGCTAATTCAGATTTTTTTTTATATAATTGTTTTTATTTTTTTTTTTGCTAATTCAGATTTTTTTTGCTATTTTTTTTGCTAATTTTTTTTTTTTTTGCTAATTTTTAATTTTTTTTTGCTAATTCAGATTTTTTTTTTGCGAATTCAGATTTTTCTTTTTTTTTGCTAATCAGATTTTTTTTTTTTTGCTAATTCAGATTTTTTTTTTATTCATTTTTTTTTTTGCTATTTCAGTTTTTTTCTAATTTTTTTTTGCTAATCAGATTTTTTTTTTTTTTGCTAATTCAGATTTTTTTTTTTTGCTAATTTTTTTTTTTTTTGCTAATTCAGATTTTTTTTTTTTGCTAATTTTTATTTTTTTTTTTTGCTAATCCAGATTTTTGTTTTGTTTTTTTTTTTTTTTTGCTAATTTAGATTTTTTTTTTGCTAATTTTTTTTTTTGCTAATTTAGATTTTTTTTTTTTTGCTAATTCAGATTTTTTTTTTTTTTTTGCTAATTCTGATTTTTTTTTGCTAATTCAGATTTTTTTTTTATAATTTTTATTTTTTTTTTTGCGAATTCAGATTTTTCTTTTTTTTTTTGCTAATTCAGATTTTTTTTTTCTAATTTTTTTTGCTAATTTTTTTTTTTTTGTACGAATTCAGATTTTTTTTTTTTTTGCTAATTCAGATTTTTTTTTTGCTAATTTATTTTTTTTTTGCTAATTCAGATTTTTTTTTTCTATTTCAGATTTTTTTTTCTAATTTTTTTTTGCTAATTCAGATTTTTTTTCTAATTTTTGTAATTCAATTTTTTTATTTTTTTTTTGCTAATTCAGATTTTTTATTCTATTTTTTTTTTTGCTAATTTTTATTTTTTTTTTGCTAATTCAGATTTTTTTTTTGTTAATTCAGATTTTTTTTTTTTGCTAATTTTTAATTTTTTTTTTGCTAATTCAGATTTTTTTTTTTTTTTGCTATTTTTTATTTTTTTTTTGCTAATTCATATTTTTTTTCAAATTTTTTTTTGGTAATTCAGATTTTTTTTTTTTTTGCTAATTTAGATTTTTTTTTTGCTAATTCAGATTTTTTTTTTGCTAATTTTTTTTTTTTTTTTTGCTAATTCAGATTTTTTTTTCTGATTTTTTTTTTTTTTTTTTTGCTAATATAGGTTTTTTTTTTTTTGTTAATTCAGATTATTTTTTTTTTTTGCTAATTCTGATTTTTTTTTTGCTAATTCAGATTTTTTTTTTATAGTTTTTTTTTTTTTTTGCTAATTCAGATTTTTTTTTTGCTATTTTTTTTTTGCTAATTTTTTTTGCTAATTCAAATTTTTTTTTTTTTTTGCGAACTCAGATTTTTCTTTTTTTTTCTAATTCAGATTTTTTTTCTAATTTTTTTTTGCTAATTTTTGTTTTTTTTTTTGCTAATTCAGATTTTTTTTTTGCAAATTTTTTTTTTTTTTTTTTTGCTAATTCAGATTTTTTTTGTTTTGTTAATTTTTTTTTGCTAATTCAGATTTTTTTTGTTCTAATTTTTTTTGCTAATTTTTATTTTTTTTTTTGCTAATTCAGATTTTTTTTGTCCTAATTTTTTTTGCTAATTTTTATTTTTTTTTTTTGTAATTCAGATTTTTTTTTTTTTTTGCTAATTCAGATTTTTTTTGTCCTAATTTTTTTGCTAATTTTTATTTTTTTTGCTAATTCAGATTTTTTTTTGCTAATTCAGATTTTTTTTTTGCTAATTTTTTTTTTTTTTTGGTAATTCAGATTTTTTTTTTTTTATTTTTTTTTCGCTAATTTTTATTTTTTTTTTCTAATTCAGATTTTTTTTTTTTTTTTGCTAATTTAGATTTTTTTTCAAATTTTTTTTTTTTTGCTAATTCAGATTTTTTTTTTTTTGCTATTTCAGATTTTTTTTTGCTAATCAGATTTTTTTTTTGCTAATTCAGATTTTTTTTCTAATTTTTGTAATTCAATTTTTTTTTTTTTTTTGCTAATTCAGATTTTTTATTCTATTTTTTTTTTGCTAATTTTTATTTTTTTTTTTTGCTAATTCAGATTTTTTTTTTGTTAATTCAGATTTTTTTTTTTTTGCTAATTTTTTTTTTTTTTGCTAATATAGGTTTTTTTTTTTTTGCTAATTCAGATTATTTTTTTTTTTTGCTAATTCTGATTTTTTTTTGCTAATTCAGATTTTTTTTTTATAATTTTTATTTTTTTTTTTGCTAATTCAGATTTTTTTTTTTGCTATTTTTTTTTTGCTAATTTTTTTTTTTTGCTAATTCAGATTTTTTTTTCAAATTTTTTTTTTTTGCGAATTCAGATTTTTCTTTTTTTTTTGCTAATTCAGATTTTTTTGCTAATTTTTGTTTTTTTTTTGCTAATTCATATTTTTTTTTTTTAGTTAATTTTTTTTTCTAATTTATTTTTTTTTTTTTTTGCTAATTCAGATTTTTTTTTTTTGCTAATTCAGATTTTTTTTTTTTGCTAATTCAGATTTTTTTTGCTAATTTTTATTTTTTTTTTGCTAATTCAGATTTTTTTTTTGCTAAGTTTTATTTTTTTTTGCTAATTCAGATTTTTTTTTTGCTAATTTTTATTTTTTATTTTTTGCTAATTCAGATTTTTTTTGTCCTAATTTTTTTTTGCTAATTTTTATTTTTTTTTGCTAATTCAGATTTTTTTTTTTGCTAATACAGATTTTTTTTTTGCTAATTCAGATTTTTTTTTTGCTAATTCAAATTTTTTTTTTTACTATTTTTTTTTGCTGATTTTTTTTCTGATTTTTTTTTTTTTTTTTGCTAATATAGATTTTTTTTTGCTAATTCAGATTTTTTTTTTTTTTGCTAATTCTGATATTTTTTTTGCTAATTTTTATTTTTTTTTGCTAATTCAGATTTTGTTGCTAATACAGATTTTTTTTTTTTGCTAACTCAGATTTTTTTTTTTTTGCTAATTCAGATTTTTTTTTCTGATTTTTTTTTTTTTTTTTTTTAGGTAATTTAGATTTTTTTTTTTTTGCTAATTCAGATTTTTTTTGCTAATTCTGATTTTTTTTTTGCTAATTCAGATTTTTTTTTATACAATTTTTTTTTTTTTGCTAATTTTTTTTTTGCAAATTTTTATTTTGCTAATTCAGATTTTTTTTTCAATTTTTTTTGCGAATTCAGATTTTTCTTTTTTTTTTGCTAATTCAGATTTTTTTTCTAATGTTTTTTTGCTAATTTGTGTTTTTTTTTTGCTAATTCAGATTTTTTTTTTTTGCTATTTCAGATTTTTTTTTTCTAATTTTTTTTGCTAATTTAGATTTTTTTTTTGCTAATTTTTTTTTTTTTTTTTGCTAATTTAGATTTTTTTTTTTTTTGCTAATTCAGATTTTTTTTTTTTTTTGCTAATTCTGATATTCTTTTTGCTAATTTTTATTTTTTTTTGCTAATTCAGATTTTGTTGCTAATACAGATTTTTTTTTGCTAACTCAGATTTTTTTTTTTGCTAATTCAGATTTTTTTTTTCTGATTTTTTTTTTTTTTTTTTTTTTAGCTAATTTAGATTTTTTTTTTTTTGCTAATTCAGATTTTTTTTGCTAATTCTGATTTTTTTTTTGCTAATTCAGATTTTTTTTTATACAATTTTTTTTTTTTGCTAACTTTTTTTTTTTGCAAATTTTTATTTTGCTAATTCAGATTTTTTTTTCAATTTTTTTTTTGCGAATTCAGATTTTTCTTTTTTTTTTGCTAATTCAGATTTTTTTTTCTAATGTTTTTTTTGCTAATTTTTGTTTTTTTTTTGCTAATTCAAATTTTTTTTTTTTGCTATTTCAGATTTTTTTTTCTAATTTTTTTTTGTTTTTTTTTTTGCTAATTTAGATTTTTTTTTGCTAATTTTTTTTTTTTTTTTTTTTGCTAATTTAGATTTTTTTTTTTGCTAATTCAGATTTTTTTTTTCCTAATTCTGATTTTTTTTTTTGCTAATTCAGATTTTTTTTTATATAATTGTTTTTATTTTTTTTTTTGCTAATTCAGATTTTTTTTTTGCTATTTTTTTTGCTAATTTTTTTTTTTTTGCTAATTTTTAATTTTTTTTTTGCTAATTCAGATTTTTTTTTCAAATTTTTTTTTTTTGCGAATTCAGATTTTTCTTTTTTTTTGCTAATTCTGATTTTTTTTTGCTAATTCAGATTTTTTTTTTATAATTTTTATTTTTTTCTTTGCTAATTCAGATTTTTTTTTTTTGCTATTTTTTTTTTGTTAATTTTTTTTTTTTGCTAATTTTTTTTTTTTTGCTAATTCAGATTTTTTTTAAATTTTTTTTTTTTTGCGAATTCAGATTTTTCTTTTTTTTTTGCTAATTCAGATTTTTTTTTTCTAATTTTTTTTGCTAATTTTTTTTTTTTTTGTACGAATTCAGATTTTTTTTTTTTTGCTAATTCAGATTTTTTTTTTGCTAATTTATTTTTTTTTTGCTAATTCAGATTTTTTTTTTCTATTTCAGATTTTTTTTTCTAATTTTTTTTTGCTAATTCAGATTTTTTTTCTAATTTTTGTAATTAAATTTTTTTTTTTTTTTTTGCTAATTCAGATTTTTTATTCTATTTTTTTTTTGCTAATTTTTATTTTTTTTTTGCTAATTCAGATTTTTTTTTTGTTAATTCAGATTTTTTTTTTTTGCTAATTTTTATTTTTTTTTTGCTAATTCAGATTTTTTTTTTTTTTTGCTATTTTTTATTTTTTTTTTGCTAATTCAGATTTTTTTTCAAATTTTTTTTTGGTAATTCAGATTTTTTTTTTTTTTGCTAATTTAGATTTTTTTTTTGCTAATTCAGATTTTTTTTTTGCTAATTTTTTTTTTTTTTTGCTAATTCAGATTTTTTTTTCTGATTTTTTTTTTTTTTTTTGCTAATATAGGTTTTTTTTTTTTGTTAATTCAGATTATTTTTTTTTTTTGCTAATTCTGATTTTTTTTTTGCTAATTCAGATTTTTTTTTTATAGTTTTTTTTTTTTTTTTCTAATTCAGATTTTTTTTTTGCTATTTTTTTTTTGCTAATTTTTTTTGCTAATTCAAATTTTTTTTTTTTTTGCGAACTCAGATTTTTCTTTTTTTTTCTAATTCAGATTTTTTTTCTAATTTTTTTTTGCTAATTTTTGTTTTTTTTTTGCTAATTCAGATTTTTTTTTTGCAAATTTTTTTTTTTTTTTTTTTGCTAATTCAGATTTTTTTTGTTTTGTTAATTTTTTTTTGCTAATTCAGATTTTTTTTGTTCTAATTTTTTTTGCTAATTTTTATTTTTTTTGCTAATTCAGATTTTTTTTTGCTAATTCAGATTTTTTTTTTGCTAATTTTTATTTTTTTTTGCTAATTCAGATTTTGTTGCTAATACAGATTTTTTTTTTTTGCTAACTCAGATTTTTTTTTTTTTGCTAATTCAGATTTTTTTTTCTGATTTTTTTTTTTTTTTTTTTTAGGTAATTTAGATTTTTTTTTTTTTGCTAATTCAGATTTTTTTTGCTAATTCTGATTTTTTTTTTGCTAATTCAGATTTTTTTTTATACAATTTTTTTTTTTTTGCTAATTTTTTTTTTGCAAATTTTTATTTTGCTAATTCAGATTTTTTTTTCAATTTTTTTTGCGAATTCAGATTTTTCTTTTTTTTTTGCTAATTCAGATTTTTTTTCTAATGTTTTTTTGCTAATTTGTGTTTTTTTTTTGCTAATTCAGATTTTTTTTTTTTGCTATTTCAGATTTTTTTTTTCTAATTTTTTTTGCTAATTTAGATTTTTTTTTTGCTAATTTTTTTTTTTTTTTTTGCTAATTTAGATTTTTTTTTTTTTTGCTAATTCAGATTTTTTTTTTTTTTTGCTAATTCTGATATTCTTTTTGCTAATTTTTATTTTTTTTTGCTAATTCAGATTTTGTTGCTAATACAGATTTTTTTTTGCTAACTCAGATTTTTTTTTTTGCTAATTCAGATTTTTTTTTTCTGATTTTTTTTTTTTTTTTTTTTTTAGCTAATTTAGATTTTTTTTTTTTTGCTAATTCAGATTTTTTTTGCTAATTCTGATTTTTTTTTTGCTAATTCAGATTTTTTTTTATACAATTTTTTTTTTTTGCTAACTTTTTTTTTTTGCAAATTTTTATTTTGCTAATTCAGATTTTTTTTTCAATTTTTTTTTTGCGAATTCAGATTTTTCTTTTTTTTTTGCTAATTCAGATTTTTTTTTCTAATGTTTTTTTTGCTAATTTTTGTTTTTTTTTTGCTAATTCAAATTTTTTTTTTTTGCTATTTCAGATTTTTTTTTCTAATTTTTTTTTGTTTTTTTTTTTGCTAATTTAGATTTTTTTTTGCTAATTTTTTTTTTTTTTTTTTTTGCTAATTTAGATTTTTTTTTTTGCTAATTCAGATTTTTTTTTTCCTAATTCTGATTTTTTTTTTTGCTAATTCAGATTTTTTTTTATATAATTGTTTTTATTTTTTTTTTTGCTAATTCAGATTTTTTTTTTGCTATTTTTTTTGCTAATTTTTTTTTTTTTGCTAATTTTTAATTTTTTTTTTGCTAATTCAGATTTTTTTTTCAAATTTTTTTTTTTTGCGAATTCAGATTTTTCTTTTTTTTTGCTAATTCTGATTTTTTTTTGCTAATTCAGATTTTTTTTTTATAATTTTTATTTTTTTCTTTGCTAATTCAGATTTTTTTTTTTTGCTATTTTTTTTTTGTTAATTTTTTTTTTTTGCTAATTTTTTTTTTTTTGCTAATTCAGATTTTTTTTAAATTTTTTTTTTTTTGCGAATTCAGATTTTTCTTTTTTTTTTGCTAATTCAGATTTTTTTTTTCTAATTTTTTTTGCTAATTTTTTTTTTTTTTGTACGAATTCAGATTTTTTTTTTTTTGCTAATTCAGATTTTTTTTTTGCTAATTTATTTTTTTTTTGCTAATTCAGATTTTTTTTTTCTATTTCAGATTTTTTTTTCTAATTTTTTTTTGCTAATTCAGATTTTTTTTCTAATTTTTGTAATTAAATTTTTTTTTTTTTTTTTGCTAATTCAGATTTTTTATTCTATTTTTTTTTTGCTAATTTTTATTTTTTTTTTGCTAATTCAGATTTTTTTTTTGTTAATTCAGATTTTTTTTTTTTGCTAATTTTTATTTTTTTTTTGCTAATTCAGATTTTTTTTTTTTTTTGCTATTTTTTATTTTTTTTTTGCTAATTCAGATTTTTTTTCAAATTTTTTTTTGGTAATTCAGATTTTTTTTTTTTTTGCTAATTTAGATTTTTTTTTTGCTAATTCAGATTTTTTTTTTGCTAATTTTTTTTTTTTTTTGCTAATTCAGATTTTTTTTTCTGATTTTTTTTTTTTTTTTTGCTAATATAGGTTTTTTTTTTTTGTTAATTCAGATTATTTTTTTTTTTTGCTAATTCTGATTTTTTTTTTGCTAATTCAGATTTTTTTTTTATAGTTTTTTTTTTTTTTTTCTAATTCAGATTTTTTTTTTGCTATTTTTTTTTTGCTAATTTTTTTTGCTAATTCAAATTTTTTTTTTTTTTGCGAACTCAGATTTTTCTTTTTTTTTCTAATTCAGATTTTTTTTCTAATTTTTTTTTGCTAATTTTTGTTTTTTTTTTGCTAATTCAGATTTTTTTTTTGCAAATTTTTTTTTTTTTTTTTTTGCTAATTCAGATTTTTTTTGTTTTGTTAATTTTTTTTTGCTAATTCAGATTTTTTTTGTTCTAATTTTTTTTGCTAATTTTTATTTTTTTTGCTAATTCAGATTTTTTTTTGCTAATTCAGATTTTTTTTTTGCTAATTTTTTTTTTTTTTGGTAATTCAGATTTTTTTTTTTTATTTTTTTTTCGCTAATTTTTATTTTTTTTTTCTAATTCAGATTTTTTTTTTTTTTTGCTAATTTAGATTTTTTTTCAAATTTTTTTTTTTTTGCTAATTCAGATTTTTTTTTTGTTAATTCAGATTTTTTTTTTTTTGCTAATTTTTTTTTTTTTTGCTAATATAGGTTTTTTTTTTTTTGCTAATTCAGATTATTTTTTTTTTTTGCTAATTCTGATTTTTTTTTGCTAATTCAGATTTTTTTTTTATAATTTTTATTTTTTTTTTTGCTAATTCAGATTTTTTTTTTTGCTATTTTTTTTTTTTGCTAATTTTTTTTTTTGCTAATTCAGATTTTTTTTTCAAATTTTTTTTTTTGCGAATTCAGATTTTTCTTTTTTTTTTGCTAATTCAGATTTTTTTGCTAATTTTTGTTTTTTTTTTTGCTAATTCATATTTTTTTTTTTTAGTTAATTTTTTTTTCTAATTTTTTTTTTTTTTTTTTTGCTAATTCAGATTTTTTTTTTTTTGCTAATTCAGATTTTTTTTTTGCTAATTCAGATTTTTTTTTGCTAATTTTTATTTTTTTTTTTGCTAATTCAGATTTTTTTTTTGCTAAGTTTTATTTTTTTTTGCTAATTCAGATGTTTTTTTTGCTAATTTTTATTTTTTATTTTTTGCTAATTCAGATTTTTTTTTGTCCTAATTTTTTTTTGCTAATTTTTATTTTTTTTTGCTAATTCAGATTTTTTTTTTTGCTAATACAGATTTTTTTTTTGCTAATTCAGATTTTTTTTTTGCTAATTCAAATTTTTTTTTTTACTAATTTTTTTTTTGCTAATTTTTTTTCTGATTTTTTTTTTTTTTTTTGCTAATATAGATTTTTTTTTGCTAATTCAGATTTTTTTTTTTTTTGCTAATTCTGATATTTTTTTTGCTAATTTTTATTTTTTTTTGCTAATTCAGATTTTGTTGCTAATACAGATTTTTTTTTTTTGCTAACTCAGATTTTTTTTTTTTTGCTAATTCAGATTTTTTTTTCTGATTTTTTTTTTTTTTTTTTTTTTTAGGTAATTTAGATTTTTTTTTTTTTGCTAATTCAGATTTTTTTTGCTAATTCTGATTTTTTTTTTGCTAATTCAGATTTTTTTTTATACAATTTTTTTTTTTGCTAATTTTTTTTTTGCAAATTTTTATTTTGCTAATTCAGATTTTTTTTTCAATTTTTTTTTGCGAATTCAGATTTTTCTTTTTTTTTTGCTAATTCAGATTTTTTTTTCTAATGTTTTTTTGCTAATTTGTGTTTTTTTTTTGCTAATTCAGATTTTTTTTTTTTGCTATTTCAGATTTTTTTTTTCTAATTTTTTTTGCTAATTTAGATTTTTTTTTTGCTAATTTTTTTTTTTTTTTTTGCTAATTTAGATTTTTTTTTTTGCTAATTCAGATTTTTTTTTGGTAATTCAGATTTTTTTTTTTTACTAATTTTTTTTTTGCTAATTTTTTTTCTGATTTTTTTTTTGCTAATATAGATTTTTTTTTTGCTAATTCAGATTTTTTTTTTTTTTGCTAATTCAGATTTTTTTTTTTTTTTGCTAATTCTGATATTCTTTTTGCTAATTTTTATTTTTTTTTGCTAATTCAGATTTTGTTGCTAATACAGATTTTTTTTTTGCTAACTCAGATTTTTTTTTTTGCTAATTCAGATTTTTTTTTTCTGATTTTTTTTTTTTTTTTTTTTTTTAGCTAATTTAGATTTTTTTTTTTTTGCTAATTCAGATTTTTTTTGCTAATTCTGATTTTTTTTTTGCTAATTCAGATTTTTTTTTATACAATTTTTTTTTTTTGCTAATTTTTTTTTTTTGCTAATTCAGATTTTTTTTTCTAATGTTTTTTTTGCTAATTTTTGTTTTTTTTTTGCTAATTCAAATTTTTTTTTTTTGCTATTTCAGATTTTTTTTTCTAATTTTTTTTTGTTTTTTTTTTTGCTAATTTAGATTTTTTTTTGCTAATTTTTTTTTTTTTTTTTTTGCTAATTTAGATTTTTTTTTTTTTGCTAATTCAGATTTTTTTTTTCCTAATTCTGATTTTTTTTTTTGCTAATTCAGATTTTTTTTTATATAATTGTTTTTATTTTTTTTTTTGCTAATTCAGATTTTTTTTTGCTATTTTTTTTGCTAATTTTTTTTTTTTGCTAATTTTTAATTTTTTTTTTGCTAATTCAGATTTTTTTTTAAAATTTTTTTTTTTGCGAATTCAGATTTTTCTTTTTTTTTGCTAATCAGATTTTTTTTTTTTTGCTAATTCAGATTTTTTTTTTATTCATTTTTTTTTTGCTATTTCAGTTTTTTTCTAATTTTTTTTTTCTAATCAGATTTTTTTTTTTTGCTAATTCAGATTTTTTTTTTGCTAATTTTTTTTTTTTTTTGCTAATTCAGATTTTTTTTTTGCTAATTTTTATTTTTTTTTTTGCTAATCCAGATTTTTGTTTTGTTTTTTTTTTTTGCTAATTTTTTTTTTTGCTAATTTAGATTTTTTTTTTTTTGCTAATTCAGATTTATTTTTTTTTTTTTGCTAATTCTGATTTTTTTTTTGCTAATTCAGATTTTTTTTTTATAATTTTTATTTTTTTCTTTGCTAATTCAGATTTTTTTTTTTGCTATTTTTTTTTTGTTAATTTTTTTTTTTGCTAATTTTTTTTTTTTGCTAATTCAGATTTTTTTTAAATTTTTTTTTTTTTGCGAATTCAGATTTTTCTTTTTTTTTTTGCTAATTCAGATTTTTTTTTTCTAATTTTTTTTGCTAATTTTTTTTTTTTTTGTACGAATTCAGATTTTTTTTTTTTTGCTAATTCAGATTTTTTTTTTGCTAATTTATTTTTTTTTTGCTAATTCAGATTTTTTTTTTCTATTTCAGATTTTTTTTTCTAATTTTTTTTTGCTAATTCAGATTTTTTTTCTAATTTTTGTAATTCAATTTTTTTTTTTTTTTTTTGCTAATTCAGATTTTTTATTCTATTTTTTTTTTTGCTAATTTTTATTTATTTTTTTTGCTAATTCAGATTTTTTTTTTTTGTTAATTCAGATTTTTTTTTTTTGCTAATTTTTATTTTTTTTTTTGCTAATTCAGATTTTTTTTTTTTTTTGCTATTTTTTATTTTTTTTTTTGCTAATTCAGATTTTTTTTCAATTTTTTTTTTTGGTAATTCAGATTTTTTTTTTTTTGCTAATTTAGATTTTTTTTTTGCTAATTCAGATTTTTTTTTTGCTAATTTTTTTTTTTTTTTGCTAATTCAGATTTTTTTTTCTGATTTTTTTTTTTTTTTTTTTGCTAATATAGGTTTTTTTTTTTTGCTAATTCAGATTATTTTTTTTTTTTTGCTAATTCTGATTTTTTTTTTGCTAATTCAGATTTTTTTTTTATAGTTTTTTTTTTTTTTTTTTGCTAATTCAGATTTTTTTTTTGCTATTTTTTTTTTTGCTAATTTTTTTTGCTAATTCAAATTTTTTTTTCAAAATTTTTTTTTTTTTTTGCGAACTCAGATTTTTCTTTTTTTTTCTAATTCAGATTTTTTTTCTAATTTTTTTTTTTGCTAATTTTTGTTTTTTTTTTTGCTAATTCAGATTTTTTTTTTGCAAATTTTTTTTGCTAATTCAGATTTTTTTTGTTTTGTTAATTTTTTTTTGCTAATTCAGATTTTTTTTGTTCTAATTTTTTTTGCTAATTTTTATTTTTTTTTTTTGCTAATTCAGATTTTTTTTGTCCTAATTTTTTTTGCTAATTTTTATTTTTTTTTTTGGTAATTCAGATTTTTTTTTTTTTTTGCTAATTCAGATTTTTTTTGTCCTAATTTTTTTGCTAATTTTTATTTTTTTTTGCTAATTCAGATTTTTTTTTGCTAATTCAGATTTTTTTTTTTGCTAATTTTTTTTTTTTTTTTGCTAATTCAGATTTTTTTTTTTTATTTTTTTTTTCGCTAATTTTTATTTTTTTTTTCTAATTCAGATTTTTTTTTTTGCTAATTTAGATTTTTTTTTTAAAATTTTTTTTTTTTTGCTAATTCAGATTTTTTTTAAATTTTTTTTTTTTTGCGAATTCAGATTTTTCTTTTTTTTTTTGCTAATTCAGATTTTTTTTTTCTAATTTTTTTTGCTAATTTTTTTTTTTTTTGTACGAATTCAGATTTTTTTTTTTTTGCTAATTCAGATTTTTTTTTTGCTAATTTATTTTTTTTTGCTAATTCAGATTTTTTTTTTCTATTTCAGATTTTTTTTTCTAATTTTTTTTTGCTAATTCAGATTTTTTTTCTAATTTTTGTAATTCAATTTTTTTTTTTTTTTTTTGCTAATTCAGATTTTTTATTCTATTTTTTTTTTTGCTAATTTTTATTTATTTTTTTTGCTAATTCAGATTTTTTTTTTTTGTTAATTCAGATTTTTTTTTTTTGCTAATTTTTATTTTTTTTTTTGCTAATTCAGATTTTTTTTTTTTTTTGCTATTTTTTATTTTTTTTTTTGCTAATTCAGATTTTTTTTCAATTTTTTTTTTTGGTAATTCAGATTTTTTTTTTTTTGCTAATTTAGATTTTTTTTTTGCTAATTCAGATTTTTTTTTTGCTAATTTTTTTTTTTTTTGCTAATTCAGATTTTTTTTTCTGATTTTTTTTTTTTTTTTTTTGCTAATATAGGTTTTTTTTTTTTGCTAATTCAGATTATTTTTTTTTTTTTGCTAATTCTGATTTTTTTTTTGCTAATTCAGATTTTTTTTTTATAGTTTTTTTTTTTTTTTTTGCTAATTCAGATTTTTTTTTTGCTATTTTTTTTTTTGCTAATTTTTTTTGCTAATTCAAATTTTTTTTTCAAAATTTTTTTTTTTTTTTGCGAACTCAGATTTTTCTTTTTTTTTCTAATTCAGATTTTTTTTCTAATTTTTTTTTTTGCTAATTTTTGTTTTTTTTTTTGCTAATTCAGATTTTTTTTTTGCAAATTTTTTTTGCTAATTCAGATTTTTTTTGTTTTGTTAATTTTTTTTTGCTAATTCAGATTTTTTTTGTTCTAATTTTTTTTGCTAATTTTTATTTTTTTTTTTTGCTAATTCAGATTTTTTTTGTCCTAATTTTTTTTGCTAATTTTTATTTTTTTTTTTGGTAATTCAGATTTTTTTTTTTTTTTGCTAATTCAGATTTTTTTTGTCCTAATTTTTTTGCTAATTTTTATTTTTTTTTGCTAATTCAGATTTTTTTTTGCTAATTCAGATTTTTTTTTTGCTAATTTTTTTTTTTTTTTTGCTAATTCAGATTTTTTTTTTTTATTTTTTTTTTCGCTAATTTTTATTTTTTTTTTCTAATTCAGATTTTTTTTTTTGCTAATTTAGATTTTTTTTTTAAAATTTTTTTTTTTTTGCTAATTCAGATTTTTTTTTTTTTGCTATTTCAGATTTTTTTTTGCTAATCAGATTTTTTTTTGCTAATTCAGATTTTTTTTTGTAATTTTTGTAATTCAATTTTTTTTTTTTTTTTTTTTTGCTAATTCAGATTTTTTATTCTATTTTTTTTTTTGCTAATTTTTATTTTTTTTTTGCTAATTCAGATTTTTTTTTTGTTAATTCAGATTTTTTTTTTTTGCTAATTTTTTTTTTTTTTTGCTAATATAGGTTTTTTTTTTGCTAATTCAGATTATTTTTTTTTTTTGCTAATTCTGATTTTTTTTTGCTAATTCAGATTTTTTTTTTATAATTTTTATTTTTTTTTTGCTAATTCAGATTTTTTTTTTTGCTTTTTTTTTTTTTGCTAATTTTTTTTTTTTGCTAATTCAGATTTTTTTTTCAAATTTTTTTTTTTTTTTTGCGAATTCAGATTTTTCTTTTTTTTTTGCTAATTCAGATTTTTTTGCTAATTTTTTTTTTTTTTTTTTGCTAATTCATATTTTTTTTTCTAATTTTTTTTTTTTTTTTGCTTATTCAGATTTTTTTTTTTGCTTATTCAGATTTTTTTTTTTTGCTAATTTTTATTTTTTTTGCTAATTCAGATTTTTTTTTGCTAATTTTTATTTTTTTTTGGCTAATTCAGATTTTTTTTTTGCTAAGTTTTATTTTTTTTTGCTAATTCAGATTTTTTTTTTGCTAATTCTTATTTTTTATTTTTTGCTAATTCAGATTTTTTTTTGTCCTAATTTTTTTTGCTATTTTTTATTTTTTTTTGCTAATTCAGATTTTTTTTTTTTGCTAATACAGATTTTTTTTTTTGCTAATTCAGATTATTTTTTTTGCTAATTCAAATTTTTTTTTTACTAATTTTTTTTTTGCTAATTTTTTTTCTGATTTTTTTTTTTTTTTGCTAATATAGATTTTTTTTTGCTAATTCAGATTTTTTTTTTTTTGCTAATTCTGATATTTTTTTTGCTAATTTTTATTTTTTTTTGCTAATTCAGATTTTGTTGCTAATACAGATTTTTTTTTTTTGCTAACTCAGATTTTTTTTTTTTTGCTAATTCAGATTTTTTTTTCTGATTTTTTTTTTTTTTTTTTTTTTTTAGGTAATTTAGATTTTTTTTTTTTTTGCTAATTCAGATTTTTTTTGCTAATTCTGATTTTTTTTTTGCTAATTCAGATTTTTTTTTATACAATTTTTTTTTTTTTTGCTAATTTTTTTTTTGCAAATTTTTATTTTGCTAATTCAGATTTTTTTTTCAATTTTTTTTTGCGAATTCAGATTTTTCTTTTTTTTTTGCTAATTCAGATTTTTTTTCTAATGTTTTTTTGCTAATTTGTGTTTTTTTTTGCTAATTCAGATTTTTTTTTTTTGCTATTTCAGATTTTTTTTTCTAATTTTTTTTTGTTTTTTTTTTTTTTTGCTAATTTAGATTTTTTTTTTGCTAATTTTTTTTTTTTTTTTTGCTAATTTAGATTTTTTTTTTTTGCTAATTCAGATTTTTTTTTCCTAATTCTGATTTTTTTTTTGCTAATTCAGATTTTTTTTTATATAATTTTTTTTATTTTTTTTTTGCGAATTCAGATTTTTCTTTTTTTTTTGCTAATTCAGATTTTTTTTTCTAATGTTTTTTTGCTAATTTTTGTTTTTTTTTTTGCTAATTCAGATTTTTTTTTTTGCTATTTCAGATTTTTTTTTGTTTTTTTTTTTGCTAATTTAGATTTTTTTTTTGCTAATTTTTTTTTTTTTTTTTTGCTAATTTAGATTTTTTTTTTTTTGCTAATTCAGATTTTATTTTGCTAATTCAGATTTTTTTTTTTACTAATTTTTTTTTTTGCTAATTTTTTTTTGCTAATATAGATTTTTTTTTTGCTAATTCAGATTTTTTTTTTTTTTGCTAATTCTGATATTTTTTTTGCTAATTTTTATTTTTTTTTGCTAATTCAGATTTTGTTGCTAATACAGATCTTTTTTTTGCTAACTCAGATTTTTTTTTTTGCTAATTCAGATTTTTTTTTTCTGATTTTTTTTTTTTTTTTTTTTAGCTAATTTAGATTTTTTTTTTTTTTGCTAATTCAGATTTTTTTTGCTAATTCTGATTTTTTTTTTGCTAATTCAGATTTTTTTTTATACAATTTTTTTTTTTTGCTAATTTTTTTTTTTTGCAAATTTTTATTTTGCTAATTCAGATTTTTTTTTCAATTTTTTTTTTTGCGAATTCAGATTTTTCTTTTTTTTTTGCTAATTCAGATTTTTTTTTCTAATGTTTTTTTTGCTAATTTTTGTTTTTTTTTTTGCTAATTCAGATTTTTTTTTTTGCTATTTCAGATTTTTTTTTCTAATGTTTTTTTGTTTTTTTTTTGCTAATTTAGATTTTTTTTTGCTAATTTTTTTTTTTTTTTTTTTGCTAATTTAGATTTTTTTTTTTTTGCTAATTCAGATTTTTTTTTTTCCTAATTCTGATTTTTTTTTTGCTAATTCAGATTTTTTTTTATATAATTGTTTTTATTTTTTTTTTTGCTAATTCAGATTTTTTTTTGCTATTTTTTTTGCTAATTTTTTTTTTTTTTGCTAATTTTTAATTTTTTTTTTGCTAATTCAGATTTTTTTTCAAATTTTTTTTTTTGCGAATTCAGATTTTTCTTTTTTTTTTGCTAATCAGATTTTTTTTTTTTTGCTAATTCAGATTTTTTTTTTATTCATTTTTTTTTTGCTATTTCAGTTTTTTTCTAATTTTTTTTTGCTAATCAGATTTTTTTTTTTTTGCTAATTCAGATTTTTTTTTTGCTAATTTTTTTTTTTTTTTTGCTAATTCAGATTTTTTTTTTTGCTAATTTTTATTTTTTTTTTTTGCTAATCCAGATTTTTGTTTTGTTTTTTTTTTTTGCTAATTTAGATTTTTTTTTTTGCTAATTTTTTTTTTTGCTAATTTAGATTTTTTTTTTTTTGCTAATTCAGATTTATTTTTTTTTTTTTGCTAATTCTGATTTTTTTTTCCTAATTCAGATTTTTTTTTTATAATTTTTATTTTTTTCTTTGCTAATTCAGATTTTTTTTTTTTGCTATTTTTTTTTTGTTAATTTTTTTTTTGCTAATTTTTTTTTTTTTGCTAATTCAGATTTTTTTTTAAATTTTTTTTTTTTTGCGAATTCAGATTTTTCTTTTTTTTTTTGCTAATTCAGATTTTTTTTTTCTAATTTTTTTTTGCTAATTCAGATTTTTTTTCTAATTTTTGTAATTCAATTTTTTTTTTTTTTTTTTGCTAATTCAGATTTTTTATTCTATTTTTTTTTTGCTAATTTTTATTTTTTTTTTTGCTAATTCAGATTTTTTTTTGTTAATTCAGATTTTTTTTTTTTGCTAATTTTTATTTTTTTTTTGCTAATTCAGATTTTTTTTTTTTTTTGCTATTTTTTATTTTTTTTTTGCTAATTCAGATTTTTTTTCAAATTTTTTTTTGGTAATTCAGATTTTTTTTTTTTTGCTAATTTAGAATTTTTTTTTGCTAATTCAGATTTTTTTTTGCTAATTTTTTTTTTTTTGCTAATTCAGATTTTTTTTTCTGATTTTTTTTTTTTTTTTTTTTGCTAATATAGGTTTTTTTTTTTGCTAATTCAGATTATTTTTTTTTTTTGCTAATTCTGATTTTTTTTTTGCTAATTCAGATTTTTTTTTATAGTTTTTTTTTTTTTTTTTGCTAATTCAGATTTTTTTTTTGCTATTTTTTTTTTTGATAATTTTTTTTTCAAAATTTTTTTTTTTTTTTGCGAACTCAGATTTTTCTTTTTTTTTCTAATTCAGATTTTTTTTTCTAATTTTTTTTTTGCTAATTTTTGTTTTTTTTTTGCTAATTCAGATTTTTTTTTTGCAATTTTTTTTTTTTTTTTGCTAATTCAGATTTTTTTTGTTTTGTTAATTTTTTTTTGCTAATTCAGATTTTTTTTGTTCTAATTTTTTTTGCTAATTTTTATTTTTTTTTTGCTAATTCAGATTTTTTTTGTCCTAATTTTTTTTGCTAATTTTTTTTTTTTTTTTGGTAATTCAGATTTTTTTTTTTTTTGCTAATTCAGATTTTTTTTGTCCTAATTTTTTTGCTAATTTTTATTTTTTTTGCTAATTCAGATTTTTTTTTTGCTAATTCAGATATTTTTTTTGCTAATTTTTTTTTTTTTTTGCTAATTCAGATTTTTTTTCGCTAATTTTTATTTTTTTTTTTCTAATTCAGATTTTTTTTTTTTTTTGCTAATTTAGATTTTTTTTTCAAATTTTTTTTTTTTGCTAATTCAGATTTTTTTTTTTGCTATTTCAGATTTTTTTTTGCTAATCAGATTTTTTTTTGCTAATTCAGATTTTTTTTCTAATTTTTGTAATTCAATTTTTTTTTTTTTTTTTTTGCTAATTCAGATTTTTTATTCTATTTTTTTTTTGCTAATTTTTATTTTTTTTTTTGCTAATTCAGATTTTTTTTTTTTGTTAATTCAGATTTTTTTTTTTTTGCTAATATAGGTTTTTTTTTTTTTGCTAATTCAGATTATTTTTTTTTTTTGCTAATTCTGATTTTTTTTTGCTAATTCAGATTTTTTTTTTATAATTTTTATTTTTTTTTTGCTAATTCAGATTTTTTTTTTTGCTATTTTTTTTTTTGCTAATTTTTTTTTTTTGCTAATTCAGATTTTTTTTTCAAATTTTTTTTTTTTTTTTGCGAATTCAGATTTTTCTTTTTTTTTTGCTAATTCAGATTTTTTTGCTAATTTTTGTTTTTTTTTTTTGCTAATTCATATTTTTTTTTTTTGCTAATACAGATTTTTTTTTGCTAATTCAGATTTTTTTTTGTTTTTTTTTTTTGCTAATTTAGATTTTTTTTTTGCTATTTTTTTTTTTTTGCTAATTCAGATTTTTTTTTGCTAATTTTTTTTTTTTTTTTTTTGCTAATTCAGATTTTTTTTTTGCTAATTTTTATTTTTTTTTGCTAATTCAGATTTTTTTTTGTTTTTTTTTTGCTAATTTAGATTTTTTTTTTGCTATTTTTTTTTTTTGCTAATTCAGATTTTTTTTTTGCTAATTCTTTTTTTTTTTGCTAATTCAGATTTTTTTTTTTGCTAATATAGATTTTTTTTTTTTGCTAATTCAGATTTTTTTTTTTTTTGCTAATTCTGATTTTTTTTTGCTAATTCAGTTTTTTTTTTTTATAATTTTATTTTTTTTTTTGCTAATTCAGATTTTTTTTTTGCTATTTTGCTAATTTTTTTTTTTGCTAATTCAGATTTTTTTTTCAATTTTTTTTTTTTTTGCGAACTCAGATTTTTCTTTTTTTTTGCTAATTCAGATTTTTTTTCTAATTTTTTTTGCTAATTTTTGTTTTTTTTTTTTTCTAATTCCGATTTTTTTTTTTTGCTAATTCAGATTTTTTTTTTTTTTGCTAATTTTTATTTTTTTTTGCTAATTCAGATTTTTTTTTTGCTAATTCAGATTTTTTTTTTGCTAATTTTTTTTTTTTGCTAATCCAGATTTTTTTTTTGCTTATTTTTATTTTTTTTTGCTAATTCAGATTTTTTTTTTGCTAATTTTTTTTTTGCTAATTTAGTTTTTTTTTTCCTAATTCAGATTTTTTTTTTGCTAATTCAGATTTTTTTTTTATAATTTTTATTTTTTTTTTGCTAATTCAGATTTTTTTTTTGCTATTTTTTTTTTTGCTAATTTTTTTTTTTGCTAATTCAGATTTTTTTTCAAATTTTTATTTTTTTTTGCGAATTCAGATTTTTCTTTTTTTTTTGCTAATTCAGATTTTTTTTCTAATTTTTTTTTTGCTAATTTTTTTTTTTTTGCTAATACATTTTTTTTTTTTTAGTTAATTTTTTTTTCTAATTTTTTTTTTTTTTTGCTAATTGAGATTTTTTTTTTTTTGCTAATTCAGATTTTTTTTTTTTTGCTAATTTTTATTTTTTTTGCTAATTCAGATTTTTTTTTGCTAATTTTTATTTTTTTTTTGCTAATTCAGATTTTTTTTTGCTAAGTTTTATTTTTTTTTGCTAATTCAGATTTTTTTTTTGCTAATTTTTATTTTTTATTTTTTGCTAATTCAGATTTTTTTTTGTCCTAATTTTTTTTGCTAATTTTTATTTTTTTTTGCTAATTCAGATTTTTTTTTTTGCTAATTCAGATTTTTTTTTGCTAATTCAGATTTTTTTTTTACTAATTTTTTTTTTTTGCTAATTTTTTTTCTGATTTTTTTTTTTTTTTTTTGCTAATATAGATTTTTTTTTTGCTAATTCAGATTTTTATTTTTTTTTGCTAATTCTGATATTTTTTTTGCTAATTTTTATTTTTTTTTGCTAATTCAGATTTTGTTGCTAATACAAATTTTTTTTTTGCTAACTCAGATTTTTTTTTTTGCTAATTCAGATTTTTTTTTCTGATTTTTTTTTTTTTTTTTTTTTAGCTAATTTAGATTTTTTTTTTTTTGCTAATTCAGATTTTTTTTGCTAATTCTGATTTTTTTTTTGCTAATTCAGATTTTTTTTTATACAATTTTTTTTTTTTGCTAATTTTTTTTTTTGCAAATTTTTATTTTGCTAATTCAGATTTTTTTTCAATTTTTTTTTTGCGAATTCAGATTTTTCTTTTTTTTTTGCTAATTCAGATTTTTTTTTCTAATGTTTTTTTGCTAATTTTTGTTTTTTTTTTGCTAATTCAGATTTTTTTTCAAATTTTTTTTTGGTAATTCAGATTTTTTTTTTTTTGCTAATTTAGATTTTTTTTTTGCTAATTCAGATTTTTTTTTTGCTAATTTTTTTTTTTTTTGCTAATTCAGATTTTTTTTTCTGATTTTTTTTTTTTTTTTTGCTAATATAGGTTTTTTTTTTTTGCTAATTCAGATTATTTTTTTTTTTTTGCTAATTCTGATTTTTTTTTTGCTAATTCAGATTTTTTTTTATAGTTTTTTTTTTTTTGCTAATTCAGATTTTTTTTTTGCTATTTTTTTTTTGCTAATTTTTTTTGCTAATTCAAATTTTTTTTTCAAAATTTTTTTTTTTTTTGCGAACTCAGATTTTTCTTTTTTTTTCTAATTCAGATTTTTTTTCTAATTTTTTTTTGCTAATTTTTGTTTTTTTTTTGCTAATTCAGATTTTTTTTTTGCAAATTTTTTTTTTTTTTTTTTGCTAATTCAGATTTTTTTTGTTTTGTTAATTTTTTTTTGCTAATTCAGATTTTTTTTGTTCTAATTTTTTTTGCTAATTTTTTTTTTTTTTTTGCTAATTCAGATTTTTTTTTTAATTTTTTTTTTCGCTAATTTTTATTTTTTTTTTTCTAATTCAGATTTTTTTTTTTTTTGCTAATTTAGATTTTTTTTTCAATTTTTTTTTTTTTTGCTAATTCAGATTTTTTTTTTTCGCTATTTCAGATTTTTTTTTGCTAATCAGATTTTTTTTTGCTAATTCAGATTTTTTTTCTAATTTTTGTAATTCAATTTTTTTTTTTTTTTTTTGCTAATTCAGATTTTTTATTCTATTTTTTTTTTTGCTAATTTTTAATTTTTTTTTGCTAATTCAGATTTTTTTTTTTGTTAATTCAGATTTTTTTTTTTTTGCTAATTTTTTTTTTTTTTTTGCTAATATAGGTTTTTTTTTTTTTTGCTAATTCAGATTATTTTTTTTTTTTTTGCTTAATTCTGATTTTTTTTTGCTAATTTTTATTTTTTTTTGCTAATTCAGATTTTGTTGCTAATACAGATTTTTTTTTTTGCTAACTCAGATTTTTTTTTTGCTAATTCAGATTTTTTTTTTCTGATTTTTTTTTTTTTTTTAGCTAATTTAGATTTTTTTTTTTTTTGCTAATTCAGATTTTTTTTGCTAATTCTGATTTTTTTTTTGCTAATTCAGATTTTTTTTTATACAATTTTTTTTTTTTGCTAATTTTTTTTTTTGCAAATTTTTATTTTGCTAATTCAGATTTTTTTTTCAATTTTTTTTTTTGCGAATTCAGATTTTTCTTTTTTTTTTGCTAATTCAGATTTTTTTTTCTAATGTTTTTTTTGCTAATTTTTGTTTTTTTTTTGCTAATTCAGATTTTTTTTTTTTTGCTATTTCAGATTTTTTTTTCTAATTTTTTTTTGTTTTTTTTTTTTTGCTAATTTAGATTTTTTTTTTGCTAATTTTTTTTTTTTTTTTTGCTAATTTAGATTTTTTTTTTTGCTAATTCAGATTTTTTTTTGCTAATTCAGATTTTTTTTTACTAATTTTTTTTTTGCTAATTTTTTTTCTGATTTTTTTTTTTTTTTGCTAATATAGATTTTTTTTTTGCTAATTCAGATTTTTTTTTTTTTGCTAATTCTGATATTTTTTTTGCTAATTTTTATTTTTTTTTGCTAATTCAGATTTTGTTGCTAATACAGATTTTTTTTTTTTGCTAACTCAGATTTTTTTTTTTGCTAATTCAGGTTTTTTTTTCTGATTTTTTTTTTTTTTTTTTTTTAGCTAATTTAGATTTTTTTTTTTTTGCTAATTCAGATTTTTTTGCTAATTCTGATTTTTTTTTGCTAATTCAGATTTTTTTTTATACAATTTTTTTTTTTTGCTAATTTTTTTTTTTTTGCAAATTTTTATTTTGCTAATTCAGATTTTTTTTTCAATTTTTTTTTTTGCGAATTCAGATTTTTCTTTTTTTTTTGCTAATTCAGATTTTTTTTTCTAATGTTTTTTTTGCTAATTTTTGTTTTTTTTTTGCTAATTCAGATTTTTTTTTTTGCTATTTCAGATTTTTTTTTCTAATTTTTTTTGTTTTTTTTTTTGCTAATTTAGATTTTTTTTTGCTAATTTTTTTTTTTTTTTTTTTGCTAATTTAGATTTTTTTTTTTTTGCTAATTCAGATTTTTTTTTTCCTAATTCTGATTTTTTTTTTTGCTAATTCAGATTTTTTTTATATAATTGTTTTTATTTTTTTTTTTGCTAATTCAGATTTTTTTTTGTTATTTTTTTTGCTAATTTTTTTTTTTTTTGCTAATTTTTAATTTTTTTTTGCTAATTCAGATTTTTTTTTAAAATTTTTTTTTTTGCGAATTCAGATTTTTCTTTTTTTTTGCTAATCAGATTTTTTTTTTTTGCTAATTCAGATTTTTTTTTTATTCTTTTTTTTTTTGCTATTTCAGTTTTTTTCTAATTTTTTTTTGCTAATCAGATTTTTTTTTTTTTGCTAATTCAGATTTTTTTTTTTGCTAATTTTTTTTTTTTTTTGCTAATTCAGATTTTTTTTTTTGCTAATTTTTATTTTTTTTTTTTGCTAATCCAGATTTTTGTTTTGTTTTTTTTTTTTTGCTAATTTAGATTTTTTTTTTTGCTAATTTTTTTTTTTGCTAATTTAGATTTTTTTTTTTTTGCTAATTCAGATTTTTTTTTTTTTTTTTGCTAATTCTGATTTTTTTTTTGCTAATTCAGATTTTTTTTTTATAATTTTTATTTTTTTCTTTGCTAATTCAGATTTTTTTTTTTTGCTATTTTTTTTTTTGTTAATTTTTTTTTTGCTAATTTTTTTTTTTTTCTAATTCAGATTTTTTTTTAATTTTTTTTTTTTGCGAATTCAGATTTTTCTTTTTTTTTTTGCTAATTCAGATTTTTTTTTCTAATTTTTTTTGCTAATTTTTTTTTTTTTTGTACGAATTCAGATTTTTTTTTTTTTTTGCTAATTCAGATTTTTTTTTTGCTAATTTATTTTTTTTTGCTAATTCAGATTTTTTTTTTCTATTTCAGATTTTTTTTCTAATTTTTTTTTGCTAATTCAGATTTTTTTTCTAATTTTTGTAATTCAATTTTTTTTTTTTTTTTTTTTTGCTAATTCAGATTTTTTATTCTATTTTTTTTTTGCTAATTTTTATTTTTTTTTTTGCTAATTCAGATTTTTTTTTTTGTTAATTCAGATTTTTTTTTTTTGCTAATTTTTATTTTTTTTTTGCTAATTCAGATTTTTTTTTTTTTTTTGCTATTTTTTATTTTTTTTTTTTGCTAATTCAGATTTTTTTTCAAATTTTTTTTTGGTAATTCAGATTTTTTTTTTTTTGCTAATTTAGATTTTTTTTGTGCTAATTCAGTTTTATTTTTTGCTAATTTTTTTTTTTTTTGCTAATTCAGATTTTTTTTTCTGATTTTTTTTTTTTTTTTTTTTGCTAATATAGGTTTTTTTTTTTTGTTAATTCAGATTATTTTTTTTTTTTTGCTAATTCTGATTTTTTTTTTGCTAATTCAGATTTTTTTTTTTATAGTTTTTTTTTTTTTTTGCTAATTCAGATTTTTTTTTTGCTATTTTTTTTTTGCTAATTTTTTTTGCTAATTCAAATTTTTTTTTCAAAATTTTTTTTTTTTTTTTGCGAACTCAGATTTTTCTTTTTTTTTCTAATTCAGATTTTTTTTCTAATTTTTTTTTGCTAATTTTTGTTTTTTTTTTGCTAATTCAGATTTTTTTTTTGCAAATTTTCTTTTTTTTTTTTGCTAATTCAGATTTTTTTTTGTTTTGTTAATTTTTTTTTGCTAATTCAGATTTTTTTTGTTCTAATTTTTTTTGCTAATTTTTATTTTTTTTTTTGCTAATCAGATTTTTTTTTTTGCTAATTCAGATTTTTTTTTGCTAATTCAGATTTTTTTTTTGCTAATTTTTTTTTTTTTTTTTTGCTAATTCAGATTTTTTTTTTTAATTTTTTTTTTCCGCTAATTTTTATTTTTTTTTTCTAATTCAGATTTTTTTTTTTTTTTGCTAATTTAGATTTTTTTTCAATTTTTTTTTTTTTTTTGCTAATTCAGATTTTTTTTTTTTTTTGCTATTTCAGATTTTGTTTTGCTAATCAGATTTTTTTTTGCTAATTCAGATTTTTTTTCTAATTTTTGTAATTCAATTTTTTTTTTTTTTTTTTTTGCTAATTCAGATTTTTTATTCTATTTTTTTTTTTGCTAATTTTTATTTTTTTTTTTTGCTAATTCAGATTTTTTTTTTTGTTAATTCAGATTTTTTTTTTTTGCTAATTTTTTTTTTTTTTTTGCTAATATAGGTTTTTTTTTTTTTGCTAATTCAGATTATTTTTTTTTTTTTGCTAATTCTGATTTTTTTTGCTAATTTTTATTTTTTTTTGCTAATTCAGATTTTGTTGCTAATACAGATTTTTTTTTTTGCTAACTCAGATTTTTTTTTTGCTAATTCAGATTTTTTTTTCTGATTTTTTTTTTTTTTTTTTTTAGCTAATTTAGATTTTTTTTTTTTTGCTAATTCAGATTTTTTTTGCTAATTCTGATTTTTTTTTTGCTAATTCAGATTTTTTTTATACAATTTTTTTTTTTTTGCTAATTTTTTTTTTTGCAAATTTTTATTTTGCTAATTCAGATTTTTTTTTCAATTTTTTTTTTTTGCGAATTCAGATTTTTCTTTTTTTTTTGCTAATTCAGATTTTTTTTTCTAATGTTTTTTTTTTTGCTAATTCAGATTTTTTTTTTTTGCTATTTCAGATTTTTTTTTTCTAATTTTTTTTTGTTTTTTTTTTTTTTTGCTAATTTAGATTTTTTTTTTGCTAATTTTTTTTTTTTTTTTTTTTGCTAATTTAGATTTTTTTTTGTTTTTTTGCTAATTCAGATTTTTTTTTGCTAATTCAGATTTTTTTTTTACTAATTTTTTTTTTGCTAATTTTTTTTCTGATTTTTTTTTTTTTTTTGCTAATATAGATTTTTTTTTTGCTAATTCAGATTTTTTTTTTTTGCTAATTCTGATATTTTTTTTTGCTAATTTTTATTTTTTTTTGCTAATTCAGATTTTGTTGCTAATACAGATTTTTTTTTTTTGCTAACTCAGATTTTTTTTTTTTGCTAATTCAGATTTTTTTTTTCTGATTTTTTTTTTTTTTTTTTTTTTAGCTAATTTAGATTTTTTTTTTGCTAATTCAGATTTTTTTGCTAATTCTGATTTTTTTTTTGCTAATTCAGATTTTTTTTTTATACAATTTTTTTTTTTTGCTAATTTTTTTTTTTTTGCAAATTTTTATTTTGCTAATTCAGATTTTTTTTTCAATTTTTTTTTTGCGAATTCAGATTTTTCTTTTTTTTTTTGCTAATTCAGATTTTTTTTTCTAATGTTTTTTTGCTAATTTTTGTTTTTTTTTTTGCTAATTCAGATTTTTTTTTTTTGCTATTTCAGATTTTTTTTTCTAATTTTTTTTTGTTTTTTTTTTTTTTTTGCTAATTTAGATTTTTTTTTTGCTAATTTTTTTTTTTTTTTTTTTTTGCTAATTTAGATTTTTTTTTTTTTGCTAATTCAGATTTTTTTTTTCCTAATTCTGATTTTTTTTTTGCTAATTCAGATTTTTTTTTATATAATTGTTTTTATTTTTTTTTTTGCTAATTCAGATTTTTTTTTGCTATTTTTTTTGCTAATTTTTTTTTTTTTTGCTAATTTTTAATTTTTTTTTGCTAATTCAGATTTTTTTTTCAAATTTTTTTTTTTGCGAATTCAGATTTTTCTTTTTTTTGCTAATCAGATTTTTTTTTTTTGCTAATTCAGATTTTTTTTTTATTCATTTTTTTTTTTGCTATTTCAGTTTTTTTCTAATTTTTTTTTGCTAATCAGATTTTTTTTTTTTTTGCTAATTCAGATTTTTTTTTTTGCTAATTTTTTTTTTTTGTTGCTAATTCAGATTTTTTTTTTTTTGCTAATTTTTATTTTTTTTTTTGCTAATCCAGATTTTTGTTTTGTTTTTTTTTTTTTGCTAATTTAGATTTTTTTTTTTGCTAATTTTTTTTTTTGCTAATTTAGATTTTTTTTTTTTGCTAATTCAGATTTTTTTTTTTTTTTTGCTAATTCTGATTTTTTTTTTGCTAATTCAGATTTTTTTTTTATAATGTTTATTTTTTTCTTTGCTAATTCAGATTTTTTTTTTTTGCTATTTTTTTTTTGTTAATTTTTTTTTTGCTAATTTTTTTTTTGCTAATTCAGATTTTTTTTAAATTTTTTTTTTTTGCGAATTCAGATTTTTCTTTTTTTTTTTGCTAATTCAGATTTTTTTTTTCTAATTTTTTTTGCTAATTTTTTTTTTTTTGTACGAATTCAGATTTTTTTTTTTTTGCTAATTCAGATTTTTTTTTTGCTAATTTATTTTTTTTTTGCTAATTCAGATTTTTTTTTTTCTATTTCAGATTTTTTTTTCTAATTTTTTTTTGCTAATTCAGATTTTTTTTCTAATTTTTGTAATTCAATTTTTTTTTTTTTTTTTGCTAATTCAGATTTTTTATTCTATTTTTTTTTTGCTAATTTTTATTTTTTTTTTTGCTAATTCAGATTTTTTTTTTGTTAATTCAGATTTTTTTTTGCTAATTTTTATTTTTTTTTTGCTAATTCAGATTTTTTTTTTTTTTTTTGCTATTTTTTATTTTTTTTTTTTGCTAATTCAGATTTTTTTTCAAATTTTTTTTTGGTAATTCAGATTTTTTTTTTTTTTGCTAATTTAGATTTTTTTTTTGCTAATTCAGATTTTTTTTTTGCTAATTTTTTTTTTTTTTTGCTAATTCAGATTTTTTTTTTTTTTTTTTTTGCTAATATAGGTTTTTTTTTTTTGTTAATTCAGATTATTTTTTTTTTTTGCTAATTCTGATTTTTTTTTTGCTAATTCAGATTTTTTTTTTATAGTTTTTTTTTTTTTTGCTAATTCAGATTTTTTTTTTGCTATTTTTTTTTTGCTAATTTTTTTTGCTAATTCAAATTTTTTTTGTCCTAATTTTTTTTGCTAATTTTTATTTTTTTTTTTGCTAATTCAGATTTTTTTTGTTCTAATTTTTTTTGCTAATTTTTATTTTTTTTTTTGCTAATTCAGATTTTTTTTGTCCTAATTTTTTTTGCTAATTTTTATTTTTTTTTTTTGGTAATTCAGATTTTTTTTTTTTTTTGCTAATTCAGATTTTTTTTGTCCTAATTTTTTTGCTAATTTTTATTTTTTTTTGCTAATTCAGATTTTTTTTTGCTAATTCAGATTTTTTTTTTGCTAATTTTTTTTTTTTTTTTGCTAATTCAGATTTTTTTTTTTTTATTTTTTTTTTCGCTAATTTTTATTTTTTTTTCTAATTCAGATTTTTTTTTTTTTGCTAATTTAGATTTTTTTTTCAAATTTTTTTTTTTTTTGCTAATTCAGATTTTTTTTTTTTGCTATTTCATATTTTTTTTTGCTAATCAGATTTTTTTTTGCTAATTCAGATTTTTTTTCTAATTTTTGTAATTCAATTTTTTTTTTTTTTTTTTTTTTGCTAATTCAGATTTTTTATTCTATTTTTTTTTTGCTAATTTTTATTTTTTTTTTGCTAATTCAGATTTTTTTTTGTTAATTCAGATTTTTTTTTTTTTGCTAATTTTTTTTTTTTTTTTGCTAATATAGGTTTTTTTTTTTTGCTAATTCAGATTATTTTTTTTTTTTTGCTAATTCTGATTTTTTTTTGCTAATTCAGATTTTTTTTTTATAATTTTTATTTTTTTTTTGCTAATTCAGATTTTTTTTTTTGCTATTTTTTTTTGCTAATTTTTTTTTTTGCTAATTCAGATTTTTTTTTCAAATTTTTTTTTTTTTTTTGCGAATTCAGATTTTTCTTTTTTTTTTTGCTAATTCAGATTTTTTTGCTAATTTTTGTTTTTTTTTTTGCTAATTCATATTTTTTTTTTTTAGTTAATTTTTTTTTCTAATTTTTTTTTTTTTTTTTTGCTAATTCAGATTTTTTTTTTTGCTAATTCAGATTTTTTTTTTTTGCTAATTTTTATTTTTTTTGCTAATTCAGATTTTTTTTTGCTAATTTTTATTTTTGTTTTGCTAATTCAGATTTTTTTTTTGCTAAGTTTTATTTTTTTTTGCTAATTCAGATTTTTTTTTGTCCTAATTTTTTTTGCTAATTTTTATTTTTTTTTGCTAATTCAGATTTTTTTTTTTTGCTAATACATATTTTTTTTTTGCTAATTCAGATTTTTTTTTTGCTAATTCAAATTTTTTTTTTTACTAATTTTTTTTTTGCTAATTTTTTTTCTGATTTTTTTTTTTTTTTTTGCTAATATAGATTTTTTTTTTTGCTAATTCAGATTTTTTTTTTTTTTGCTAATTCTGATATTTTTTTTGCTAATTTTTTTTTTTTTTGCTAATTCAGATTTTTTTTTCTGATTTTTTTTTTTTTTTTTTTTGCTAATATAGGTTTTTTTTTTTTTGTTAATTCAGATTATTTTTTTTTTTTTTGCTAATTCTGATTTTTTTTTTTGCTAATTCAGATTTTTTTTTTATAGTTTTTTTTTTTTTTTGCTAATTCAGATTTTTTTTTTGCTATTTTTTTTTTGCTAATTTTTTTTGCTAATTCAAATTTTTTTTTCAAAATTTTTTTTTTTTTTTGCGAACTCAGATTTTTCTTTTTTTTTCTAATTCAGATTTTTTTTCTAATTTTTTTTTGCTAATTTTTGTTTTTTTTTTTGCTAATTCAGATTTTTTTTTTGCAAATTTTCTTTTTTTTTTTTGCTAATTCAGATTTTTTTTGTTTTGTTAATTTTTTTTTGCTAATTCAGATTTTTTTTGTTCTAATTTTTTTTGCTAATTTTTATTTTTTTTTTTGCTAATCAGATTTTTTTTTTGCTAATTCAGATTTTTTTTTTGCTAATTCAGATTTTTTTTTGCTAATTTTTTTTTTTTTTTTGCTAATTCAGATTTTTTTTTTAATTTTTTTTTTCGCTAATTTTTGTTTTTTTTTTTCTAATTCAGATTTTTTTTTTTTTTGCTAATTTAGATTTTTTTTCAATTTTTTTTTTTTTTGCTAATTCAGATTTTTTTTTTTTGCTATTTCAGATTTTGTTTTGCTAATCAGAATTTTTTTTTGCTAATTCAGATTTTTTTTCTAATTTTTGTAATTCAATTTTTTTTTTTTTTTTTTTTGCTAATTCAGATTTTTTATTCTATTTTTTTTTTGCTAATTTTTATTTTTTTTTTTTTTGCTAATTCAGATTTTTTTTTTTGTTAATTCAGATTTTTTTTTTTTGCTAATTTTTTGCTAATATAGGTTTTTTTTTTTTTGCTAATTCAGATTATTTTTTTTTTTTTGCTAATTCTGATTTTTTTTTGCTAATTTTTATTTTTTTTTGCTAATTCAGATTTTGTTGCTAATACAGATTTTTTTTTTTGCTAACTCAGATTTTTTTTTTGCTAATTCAGATTTTTTTTTTCTGATTTTTTTTTTTTTTTTTTTTTTAGCTAATTTAGATTTTTTTATTTTTGCTAATTCAGATTTTTTTTGCTAATTCTGATTTTTTTTTTGCTAATTCAGATTTTTTTTTATACAATTTTTTTTTTTTGCTAATTTTTTTTTTTGCAAATTTTTATTTTGCTAATTCAGATTTTTTTTTCAATTTTTTTTTTTGCGAATTCAGATTTTTCTTTTTTTTTTGCTAATTCAGATTTTTTTTTCTAATGTTTTTTTTTTTGCTAATTCAGATTTTTTTTTTTTGCTATTTCAGATTTTTTTTTCTAATTTTTTTTTGTTTTTTTTTTTTTTGCTAATTTAGATTTTTTTTTTGCTAATTTTTTTTTTTTTTTTTTTGCTAATTTAGATTTTTTTTTTTTTTTTGCTAATTCAGATTTTTTTTTTGCTAATTCAGATTTTTTTTTTACTAATTTTTTTTTTGCTAATTTTTTTTCTGATTTTTTTTTTTTTTTTTGCTAATATAGATTTTTTTTTTGCTAATTCAGATTTTTTTTTTTGCTAATTCTGATATTTTTTTTGCTAATTTTTATTTTTTTTTGCTAATTCAGATTTTGTTGCTAATACAGATTTTTTTTTTTTGCTAACTCAGATTTTTTTTTTTGCTAATTCAGATTTTTTTTTCTGATTTTTTTTTTTTTTTTTTTTAGCTAATTTAGATTTTTTTTTTTGCTAATTCAGATTTTTTTGCTAATTCTGATTTTTTTTTTGCTAATTCAGATTTTTTTTTATACAATTTTTTTTTTTTGCTAATTTTTTTTTTTTTGCAAATTTTTATTTTGCTAATTCAGATTTTTTTTTTCAATTTTTTTTTTTTGCGAATTCAGATTTTTCTTTTTTTTTTTGCTAATTCAGATTTTTTTTTTCTAATGTTTTTTTTGCTAATTTTTGTTTTTTTTTTTGCTAATTCAGATTTTTTTTTTTTTGCTATTTCAGATTTTTTTTTCTAATTTTTTTTTGTTTTTTTTTTTTTGCTAATTTAGATTTTTTTTTGCTAATTTTTTTTTTTTTTTTTTTTGCTAATTTAGATTTTTTTTTTTTTGCTAATTCAGATTTTTTTTTTTCCTAATTCTGATTTTTTTTTTGCTAATTCAGATTTTTTTTTATATAATTGTTTTTATTTTTTTTTTTGCTAATTCAGATTTTTTTTTGCTATTTTTTTTGCTAATTTTTTTTTTTTTTGCTAATTTTTAATTTTTTTTTGCTAATTCAGATTTTTTTTCAAATTTTTTTTTTTGCGAATTCAGATTTTTCTTTTTTTTGCTAATCAGATTTTTTTTTTTTGCTAATTCAGATTTTTTTTTTATTCATTTTTTTTTTTTGCTATTTCAGTTTTTTTTCTAATTTTTTTTTTGCTAATCAGATTTTTTTTTTTTTTTGCTAATTCAGATTTTTTTTTTTTGCTAATTTTTTTTTTTTTGTTGCTAATTCAGATTTTTTTTTTTTTTGCTAATTTTTATTTTTTTTTTTTGCTAATCCAGATTTTTGTTTTGTTTTTTTTTTTTTTTGCTAATTTAGATTTTTTTTTTTTGCTAATTTTTTTTTTTTGCTAATTTAGATTTTTTTTTTTTTGCTAATTCAGATTTTTTTTTTTTTTTTGCTAATTCTGATTTTTTTTTTTGCTAATTCAGATTTTTTTTTTTATAATGTTTATTTTTTTCTTTGCTAATTCAGATTTTTTTTTTTGCTATTTTTTTTTTGTTAATTTTTTTTTTGCTAATTTTTTTTTTTTGCTAATTCAGATTTTTTTTAAATTTTTTTTTTTTTGCGAATTCAGATTTTTCTTTTTTTTTTTTGCTAATTCAGATTTTTTTTTTCTAATTTTTTTTGCTAATTTTTTTTTTTTGTACGAATTCAGATTTTTTTTTTTTTGCTAATTCAGATTTTTTTTTTGCTAATTTATTTTTTTTTTGCTAATTCAGATTTTTTTTTTTCTATTTCAGATTTTTTTTTCTAATTTTTTTTTGCTAATTCAGATTTTTTTTCTAATTTTTGTAATTCAATTTTTTTTTTTTTTTTTTTGCTAATTCAGATTTTTTATTCTATTTTTTTTTTGCTAATTTTTATTTTTTTTTTTGCTAATTCAGATTTTTTTTTTGTTAATTCAGATTTTTTTTTTTGCTAATTTTTATTTTTTTTTTGCTAATTCAGATTTTTTTTTTTTTTTTGCTATTTTTTATTTTTTTTTTTTGCTAATTCAGATTTTTTTTTCAAATTTTTTTTTGGTAATTCAGATTTTTTTTTTTTTTGCTAATTTAGATTTTTTTTTTGCTAATTCAGATTTTTTTTTTTGCTAATTTTTTTTTTTTTGCTAATTCAGATTTTTTTTTTTTTTTTTTTTGCTAATATAGGTTTTTTTTTTTTTTTGTTAATTCAGATTATTTTTTTTTTTTGCTAATTCTGATTTTTTTTTTGCTAATTCAGATTTTTTTTTTATAGTTTTTTTTTTTTTTGCTAATTCAGATTTTTTTTTTGCTATTTTTTTTTTGCTAATTTTTTTTGCTAATTCAAATTTTTTTTGTCCTAATTTTTTTTGCTAATTTTTATTTTTTTTTTTGCTAATTCAGATTTTTTTTGTTCTAATTTTTTTTGCTAATTTTTATTTTTTTTTTTTGCTAATTCAGATTTTTTTTGTCCTAATTTTTTTTGCTAATTTTTATTTTTTTTTTTTTGGTAATTCAGATTTTTTTTTTTTTTGCTAATTCAGATTTTTTTTGTCCTAATTTTTTTGCTAATTTTTATTTTTTTTACTAATTCAGATTTTTTTTTGCTAATTCAGATTTTTTTTTTGCTAATTTTTTTTTTTGCTAATTCAGATTTTTTTTTTTTTATTTTTTTTTTCGCAAATTTTTATTTTTTTTTCTAATTCAGATTTTTTTTTTTTTGCTAATTTAGATTTTTTTTTCAAATTTTTTTTTTTTTTGCTAATTCAGATTTTTTTTTTTTGCTATTTCATATTTTTTTTTTGCTAATCAGATTTTTTTTTGCTAATTCAGATTTTTTTTCTAATTTTTGTAATTCAATTTTTTTTTTTTTTTTTTTTTTTGCTAATTCAGATTTTTTATTCTATTTTTTTTTTGCTAATTTTTATTTTTTTTTTTTTGCTAATTCAGATTTTTTTTTTGTTAATTCAGATTTTTTTTTTTTTGCTAATTTTTTTTTTTTTTGCTAATATAGGTTTTTTTTTTTGCTAATTCAGATTATTTTTTTTTTTTTGCTAATTCTGATTTTTTTTTTGCTAATTCAGATTTTTTTTTTTATAATTTTTATTTTTTTTTTTGCTAATTCAGATTTTTTTTTTTTGCTATTTTTTTTTGCTAATTTTTTTTTTTGCTAATTCAGATTTTTTTTTTTCAAATTTTTTTTTTTTTTTGCGAATTCAGATTTTTCTTTTTTTTTTTTGCTAATTCAGATTTTTTTGCTAATTTTTGTTTTTTTTTTTGCTAATTCATATTTTTTTTTTTTAGTTAATTTTTTTTTCTAATTTTTTTTTTTTTTTTTTTGCTAATTCAGATTTTTTTTTTTGCTAATTCAGATTTTTTTTTTTTGCTAATTTTTATTTTTTTTGCTAATTCAGATTTTTTTTTGCTAATTTTTATTTTTGTTTTGCTAATTCAGATTTTTTTTTTGCTAAGTTTTATTTTTTTTTTGCTAATTCAGATTTTTTTTTGTCCTAATTTTTTTTGCTAATTTTTATTTTTTTTTGCTAATTCAGATTTTTTTTTTTTGCTAATACATATTTTTTTTTGCTAATTCAGATTTTTTTTTTTGCTAATTCAAATTTTTTTTTTTACTAATTTTTTTTTTGCTAATTTTTTTTCTGATTTTTTTTTTTTTTTTTTGCTAATATAGATTTTTTTTTTTGCTAATTCAGATTTTTTTTTTTTTGCTAATTCTGATATTTTTTTGCTAATTTTTTTTTTTTTTGCTAATTCAGATTTTGTTGCTAATACAGATTTTTTTTTTTTGCTAACTCAGATTTTTTTTTTTTTGCTAATTCAGATTTTTTTTTCTGATTTTTTTTTTTTTTTAGGTAATTTAGATTTTTTTTTTTTTGCTAATTCAGATTTTTTTTGCTAATTCTGATTTTTTTTTTGCTAATTCAGATTTTTTTTATACAATTTTTTTTTTTTGCTAATTTTTTTTTTGCAAATTTTTTTTCAATTTTTTTTTGCGAATTCAGATTTTTCTTTTTTTTTTGCTAATTCAGATTTTTTTTTCTAATGTTTTTTTGCTAATTTGTGTTTTTTTTTTGCTAATTCAGATTTTTTTTTTTTTTGCTATTTCAGATTTTTTTTTGTTTTTTTTTTTTTTGCTAATTTAGATTTTTTTTTTGCTAATTTTTTTTTTTTTTTTTGCTAATTTAGATCTTTTCTTTTTTTTGCTAATTCAGATTTTTTTTTTCCTAATTCTGATTTTTTTTTGCTAATTCAGATTTTTTTTTATATAATTTTTTTTATTTTTTTTTTTGCGAATTCAGATTTTTCTTTTTTTTTTGCTAATTCAGATTTTTTTTTCTAATGTTTTTTTGCTAATTTTTGTTTTTTTTTTGCTAATTCAGATTTTTTTTTTTTGCTATTTCAGATTTTTTTTTCTAATTTTTTTTTTGTTTTTTTTTTTTTGCTAATTTAGATTTTTTTTTTGCTAATTTTTTTTTTTTTTTTTGCTAATTTAGATTTTTTTTTTTTTTGCTAATTCAGATTTTTTTTTGCTAATTCAGATTTTTTTTTTACTAATTTTTTTTTTTTGCTAATTTTTTTCTGATTTTTTTTTTTTTTTTGCTAATATAGATTTTTTTTTTGCTAATTCAGATTTTTTTTTTTTGCTAATTCTGATATTTTTTTTTGCTAATTTTTATTTTTTTTTGCTAATTCAGATTTTGTTGCTAATACAGATTTTTTTTTTTGCTAACTCAGATTTTTTTTTTTGCTAATTCAGATTTTTTTTTTCTGATTTTTTTTTTTTTTTTTTTTTTAGCTAATTTAGATTTTTTTTTTTTTTTGCTAATTCAGATTTTTTTTGCTAATTCTGATTTTTTTTTTTGCTAATTCAGATTTTTTTTTATACAATTTTTTTTTTTGCTAATTTTTTTTTTTGCAAATTTTTATTTTGCTTATTCAGATTTTTTTTTCAATTTTTTTTTTGCGAATTCAGATTTTTCTTTTTTTTTTGCTAATTCAGATTTTTTTTTCTAATGATTTTTTTGCTAATTTTTGTTTTTTTTTTTTGCTAATTCAGATTTTTTTTTTTTGCTATTTCAGTTTTTTTTTTTCTAATTTTTTTTTGTTTTTTTTTTTGCTAATTTAGATTTTTTTTTGCTAATTTTTTTTTTTTTTTTTTTGCTAATTTAGATTTTTTTTTTTTTGCTAATTCAGATTTTTTTTTTCCTAATTCTGATTTTTTTTTTTTGCTAATTCAGATTTTTTTTTATATAATTGTTTTTATTTTTTTTTTGCTAATTCAGATTTTTTTTTTGCTATTTTTTTTGCTAATTTTTTTTTTTTTTGCTAATTTTTAATTTTTTTTTTGCTAATTCAGATTTTTTTTTCAAATTTTTTTTTTTGCGAATTCAGATTT
>CAWVNZ010001259.1:0-71586 GCA_963930735.1 Dioctria linearis
CGCAAATTTTAATTACGCCAGGGATTGCCTTTTCTATAGTAAATTATTCAGAAAATAATTTTATACTGTCGCAAATTTTAATTACGCCAGGGATTGCCTTTTCTATAGTAAATTATTCAAAAAATAATTTTTTACTGTCGCAAATTTTAATTGCGCCAGGGATTGCCTTTTCTACAGTAAATTTTGCAAAAAATATTTTTTTATTATCGCAAATTGTAATTGCGCCTGGGATTGCCTTTTCTATAGTAAATTATTCAAAAAATAATTTTATACTGTCGCAAATTTTAATTACGCCAGGGATTGCCTTTTCTATAGTAAATTATTCAAAAAATAATTTTCTACTGTCGCAAATTTTAACTGCTCCAGGGATTGCCTTTTTTATATTAAATTATTCAAAAAATAATTTTTTACTATCGCAAGTTTTAACTAGGCCAGGGATTGCCTTTTCTATAGTAAATTATTCAAAAAATAATTTTCTACTGTCGCAAATTTTAATTACGCCAGGGATTGCCTTTTCTATAGTAAATTATTCAAAAAATAATTTTATACTGTCGCAAATTTTAATTACACCAGGGATTGCCTTTTCTATAGTAAATTATTCAAAAAATAATTTTATACTGTCGCAAATTTTAATTACGCCAGGGATTGCCTTTTCTATAGTAAATTATTCAAAAAAATAATTTTTTACTGTCGCAAATTTTAATTACGTCAGGGATTGTCTTTTCTATAGTAAATTATTCAAAAAATAATTTTCAACTGTCGCAAATATTAATTACGCCAGGGATTGCCTTTTCTATAGTAAATTATTCAAAAAATAATTTTCTACTGTCGCAAATTTTAATTACGCCAGGATTGCCTATTCTATAGTAAATTATTCAAAAAATAATTTTTTTTTGTCGCAAATTTTAATTACGCCAGGGATTGGCTTATCTATAGTAAATTATTCAAAAAATAATTTTTTACTGTCGCAAAAATTAGGTGCGCCAGGGATTGCCTTTTCTATAGTAAATTATTCAAAAAATAATTTTATACTGTCGCAAATTTTAATTACGCCAGGGATTGCCTTTTCTATAGTAAATTATTCAAAAAATAATTTTTTATTGTCGCAAATTTTAATTGCGCCAGGGCTTGCCTTTTCTACAGTAAATTTTGCAAAAAATAATTTTTTACTATCGCAAATTGTAATTGCGCCAGGGATTGCCTTTTCTATAGTAAATTATTCAAAAAATAATTTTATACTGTCGCAAATTTTAATTACGCCAGGGATTGCCTTTTCTATAGTAAATTATTCAAAAAATAATTTTCTACTGTCGCAAATTTTAATTGCGCCAGGGATTGCCTTTTCTATAGTAAATTATTCAAAAAATAATTTTTTACTATCGCAAGTTTTAATTACGCCAGGGATTGCCTTTTCTATAGTAAATTATTCAAAAAATAATTTTCTACTGTCGCAAATTTTAATTACGCCAGGGATTGCCTTTTCTATAGTAAATTATTCAAAAAATAATTTTATACTGTCGCAAATTTTAATTACGCCAGGGATTGCCTTTTCTATAGTAAATTATTCAAAAAATAATTTTATACTGTCGCAAATTTTAATTACGCCGGGATTGCCTTTTCTATAGTAAATTATTCAAAAAATAATTTTTTACTGTCGCAAATTTTAATTACGCCAGGGATTGCCTTTTCTATAGGAAATTATTCAAAAAATAATTTTCTACTGTCGCAAATTTTAATTACGCCAGGGATTGCCTTTTCTATAGTAAATTATTCAAAAAATAATTTTCTACTGTCGCAAATTTTAATTACGCCAGGGATTGCCTTTTCTATAGTAAATTATTCAAAAAATAATTTCTTACTATCGCAAGTTTTAATTACGCCAGGGATTGCCTTTTCTATAGTAAATTATTCAAAAAATAATTTTATACTGTCGCAAATTTTAATTACGCCAGGGATTGCCTTTTCTATAGTAAATTATTCAAAAAATAATTTTCAACTGTCGCAAATTTTAATTACGCCAGCGATTGCCCTTTCTATAGTAAATTATTCAAAAAATAATTTTCTACTGTCGCAAATTTAAATTACGCCAGGGATTGCCTTTTCTATAGTAAATTATTCAAAAAATAATTTTTTACTGTCGCAAATTTTAATTACGCCAGGGATTGCCTTTTCTATAGTAAATTATTCAAAAAATAATTTTCTACTGTCGCAAATTTTAATTACGCCAGGGATTGCCTTTTCTATAGTAAATTATTCAAAAAATAATTTTATACTGTCGCAAATTTTAATTACGCCAGGGATTGCCTTTTCTATAGTAAATTATTCAAAAAATAATTTTTTACTGTCGCAAATTTTAATTACGCCAGGGATTGTCTTTTCTATAGTAAATTATTCAAAAAATAATTTTCAACTGTCGCAAATATTAATTACGCCAGGGATTGCCTTTTCTATAGTAAATTATTCAAAAAATAATTTTCTACTGTCGCAAATTTTAATTACGCCAGGATTGCCTTTTCTATAGTAAATTATTCAAAAAATAATTTTTTATTGTCGCAAATTTTAATTACGCCAGGGATTGGCTTTTCTATAGTAAATTATTCAAAAAATAATTTTTTACTGTCGCAAATTTTAAGTGCGCCAGGGATTGCCTTTTCTATAGTAAATTATTCAAAAAATAATTTTATACTGTCGCAAATTTTAATTACGCCAGGGATTGCCTTTTCTATAGTAAATTATTCAAAAAATAATTTTTTATTGTCGCAAATTTTAATTGCGCCAGGGCTTGCCTTTTCTACAGTAAATTTTGCAAAAAATAATTTTTTACTATCGCAAATTGTAATTGCGCCAGGGATTGCCTTTTCTATAGTAAATTATTCAAAAAATAATTTTATACTGTCGCAAATTTTAATTACGCCAGGGATTGCCTTTTCTATAGTAAATTATTCAAAAAATAATTTTCTACTGTCGCAAATTTTAATTGCGCCAGGGATTGCCTTTTCTATAGTAAATTATTCAAAAAATACTTTTTTACTGTCGCAAGTTTTAATTACGCCAGGGATTGCCTTTTCTATAGTAAATTATTCAAAAAATAATTTTTTACTGTCGCAAATTTTAATTGCGCCAGGGATTGCCTTTTCTATAGTAAATTATTCAAAAAATAATTCTTTACTATCGCAAGTTTTAATTACGCCAGGGATTGCCTTTTCTATAGTAAATTATTCAAGAAATAATTTTCTACTGTCGCAAATTTTAATTACGCCAGGGATTGCCTTTTCTATAGTAAATTATTCAAAAAATAATTTTTTACTGTCGCAAATTTTAATTGCGCCAGGGATTGCCTTTTCTATAGTAAATTATTCAAAAAATAATTTCTTACTATCGCAAGTTTTAATTACGCCAGGAAATGCCTTTTCTATAGTAAATTATTCAAAAAAAAATTTTTTACTGTCGCAAATTGTAATTGCGCCAGGGATTGCCGTTTCTATAGTAAATTATTCAAAAAATAATTTTATACTGTCGCAAATTTTAATTACGCCAGGGATTGCCTTTTCTATAGTAAATTATTCAAAAAATAATTTTATACTGTCGCAAATTTTAATTACGCCAGGGATTGCCTTTTCTATAGTAAATTATTCAAAAAATAATTTTTTACTGTCGCAGATTTTAATTGCGCCAGGGATTGCCTTTTCTACAGTAAATTTTGCAAAAAATAATTTTTTACTATCGCAAATTGTAATTGCGCCAGGGATTGCCTTTTCTATAGTAAATTATTCAAAAAATAATTTTATACTATCGCAAATTTTAATTACGCCAGGGATTGCCTTTTCTATAGTAAATTATTCAGAAAATTATTTTATACTGTCGCAAATTTTAATTACGCCTGGGATTGCCTTTTCTATAGTAAATTATTCAAAAAATAATTTTATACTGTCGCAAATTTTAATTACGCCAGGGATTGCCTTTTCTATAGTAAATTATTCAAAAAATAATTTTTTACTGTCGCAAATTTTAATTGCGCCAGGGATTGCCTTTTCTACAGGAAATTTTGCAAAAAATAATATTTTACTATCGCAAATTGTAATTGCGCCAGGGATTGCCTTTTCTATATTAAATTATTCAAAAAATAATTTTATACTGTCGCAAATATTAATTAGGCCAGGGATTGCCTTTTCTATAGTAAATTATTCAAAAAATAATTTTCTACTGTCGCAAATTTTAATTGCGCCAGGGATTGCCTTTTCTATAGTAAATTATTCAAAAAAATAATTTTTTACTATCGCAAGTTTTAATTACGCCAGGGATTGCCTTTTCTATAGTAAATTATTCAAAAAATAATTTTCTACTGTCGCAAATTTTAATTACGCCAGGGATTGCCTTTTCTATAGTAAATTATTCAAAAAATAATTTTATACTGTCGCAAATTTTAATTACGCCAGGGATTGCCTTTTCTATAGTAAATTATTCAAAAAATAATTTTATACTGTCGCAAATTTAAATTACGCCAGGGATTGCCTTTTCTATAGTAAATTATTCAAAAAATAATTTTTTACTGTCACAAATTTTAATTGCGCCAGGGATTGCCTTTTCTACAGTAAATTTTGCAAAAAATAATATTTTACTATCGCAAATTGTAATTGCGCCAGGGATTGCCTTTTCTATAGTAAATTATTCAAAAAATAATTTTATACTGTCGCAAATTTTAATTACGCCAGGGATTGCCTTTTCTATAGTAAATTATTCAAAAAATAATTTTCTACTGTCGCAAATTTTAATTGCGCCAGGGATTGCCTTTTCTATAGTAAATTATTCAAAAAAATAATTTTTTACTATCGCAAGTTTTAATTACGCCAGGGATTGCCTTTTCTATAGTAAATTATTCAAAAAATAATTTTATACTATCGCAAATTTTAATTACGCCAGGGATTGCCTTTTCTATAGTAAATTGTTCAAAAAATAATTTTATACTGTCGCAAATTTTAATTACGCCAGGGATTGCCTTTTCTATAGTAAATTATTCAAAAAATAATTTTATACTGTCGCAAATTTTAATTACGCCAGGGATTGCCTTTCTATAGTAAATTATTAAAAAAATAATTTTTTACTGTCGCAAATTTTAATTGCGCCAGGGATTGCCTTTTCTACAGTAAATTTTGCAAAAAATAATATTTTACTATCGCAAATTGTAATTGCGCCAGGGATTGCCTTTTCTATAGTAAATTATTCAAAAAATAATTTTATACTGTCGCAAATTTTAATTACGCCAGGGATTGCCTTTTCTATAGTAAATTATTCAAAAAATAATTTTCTACTGTCGCAAATTTTAATTGCGCCAGGGATTGCCTTTTCTATAGTAAATTATTCAAAAAAATAATTTTTTACTATCGCAAGTTTTAATTACGCCAGGGATTGCCTTTTCTATAGTAAATTATTCAAAAAATAATTTTCTACTGTCGCAAATTTTAATTACGCCAGGGATTGCCTTTTCTATAGTAAATTATTCAAAAAATAATTTTATACTGTCGCAAATTTTAATTACGCCAGGGATTGCCTTTTCTATAGTAAATTATTCAAAAAATAATTTTATACTGTCGCAAATTTTAATTACGCCAGGGATTGCCTTTTCTATAGTAAATTATTCAAAAAATAATTTTTTACTGTCGCAAATTTTAATTACGCCAGGGATTGCCTTTTCTATAGTAAATTATTCAAAAAATAATTTTCAACTGTCGCAAATTTTAATTACGCCAGGGATTGCCTTTTCTATAGTAAATTATTCAAAAAATAATTTTCTACTGTCGCAAATTTTAATTACGCCAGGGATTGCCTTTTCTATAGTAAATTATTCAAAAAATAATTTTTTACTGTCGCAAATTTTAATTACGCCAGGGATTGCCTTTTCTATAGTAAATTATTCAAAAAATAATTTTAGACTGTCGCAAATTTTAATTGCGCCAGGGATTGCCTTTTCTATAGTAAATTATTCAAAAAATAATTTTATACTGTCGCAAATTTTAATTACGCCAGGGATTGCCTTTTCTATAGTAAATTATTCAAAAAATAATTTTTTACTGTCGCAAATTTTAATTGCGCCAGGGATTGCCTTTTCTACAGTAAATTTTGCAAAAAATAATATTTTACTATCGCAAATTGTAATTGCGCCAGGGATTGCCTTTTCTATAGTAAATTATTCAAAAAATAATTTTATACTGTCGCAAATTTTAATTACGCCAGGGATTGCCTTTTCTATAGTAAATTATTCAAAAAATAATTTTCTACTGTCGCAAATTTTAATTGCGCCAGGGATTGCCTTTTCTATAGTAAATTATTCAAAAAAATAATTTTTTACTATCGCAAGTTTTAATTACGCCAGGGATTGCCTTTTCTATAGTAAATTATTCAAAAAATAATTTTCTACTGTCGCAAATTTTAATTACGCCAGGGATTGCCTTTTCTATAGTAAATTATTCAAAAAATAATTTTATACTCTCGCAAATTTAAATTACGCCAGGGATTGCCTTTCTATAGTAAATTATTCAAAAAATAATTTTATACTGTCGCAAATTTTAATTACGCCAGGGATTGCCTTTTCTATAGTAAATTATTCAAAAAATAATTTTTTACTGTCGCAAATTTTAATTACGCCAGGCATTGCCTTTTCTATAGTAAATTATTCAAAAAATAATTTTCAACTGTCGCAAATTTTAATTACGCCAGGGATTGCCTTTTCTATAGTAAATTATTCAAAAAATAATTTTCTACTGTCGCAAATTTTAATTACGCCAGGGATTGCCTTTTCTATAGTAAATTATTCAAAAAATAATTTTTTACTGTCGCAAATTTTAATTACGCCAGGGATTGCCTTTTCTATAGTAAATTATTCAAAAAATAATTTTTTACTGTCGCAAATTTTAATTGCGCCAGGGATTGCCTTTCCTATAGTAAATTATTCAAAAAATAATTTTTTACTGTCGCAAATTTTAAGTGCGCCAGGGATTGCCTTTTCTATAGTAAATTATTCAAAAAATAATTTTCAACTGTCGCAAATTTTAATTACGCCAGGGATTGCCTTTTCTATAGTAAATTATTCAAAAAATAATTTTTTATTGTCGCAAATTTTAATTACGCCAGGGATTGCCTTTTCTATGGTAAATTATTCAAAAAATAATTTTTTACTGTCGCAAATTTTAATTGCGCCAGGGATTGCCTTTTCTATAGTAAATTATTCAAAAAATAATTTTTTACTATCGCAAGTTTTAATTGCGCCAGGCATTGCCTTTTCTATAGTAAATTATTCAAAAAATAATTTTTTACTGTCGCAAATTTCAAATCCGCCAGGGATTGCCTTTTCTATAGTAAATTATTCAAAAAATAATTTTCTACTGTCGCAAATTTTAATTGCGCCAGGGATTGACTTTTCTATAGTAAATTATTCAAAAAAATAATTTTATACTGTCGCAAATTTTAATTACGCCAGGGATTGCCTTTTCTATAGTAAATTATTCAAAAAATAATTTTTTACTGTCGCAAATTTTAAGTGCGCCAGGGATTGCCTTTTCTATAGTAAATTATTCAAAAAATAATTTTTTACTGTCGCAAATTTTAATTTCGCCAGGCATTGCCTTTTCTATAGTAAATTATTCAAAAAATAATTTTTTACTGTCGCAAATTTTAAGTGCGCCAGGGATTGCCTTTTCTATAGTAAATTATTCAAAAAATAATTTTTTACTGTCGCAAACTGTAATTGCGCCAGGGATTGCCTTTTCTATAGTAAATTATTCAAAAAATAATTTTTTACTGTCGCAAATTTTAATTACGCCAGGGATTGCCTTTTCTATAGTAAATTATTCAAAAAATAATTTTTTACTGTCGCAAATTTCAAATCCGCCAGGGATTGCCTTTTCTATAGTAAATTATTCAAAAAATAATTTTTTACTATCGCAAGTTTTAATTACGCCAGGGATTGCCTTTTCTATAGTAAATTATTCAAAAAATAATTTTCTACTGTCGCAAATTTTAATTACGCCAGGGATTGCCTTTTCTATAGTAAATTATTCAAAAAATAATTTTTTACTGTCGCAAATTTTAATTACGCCAGGGATTGCCTTTTCTATAGTAAATTATTCAAAAAATAATTTTTTACTGTCGCAAATTTTAATTACGCCAGGGATTGCCTTTTCTATAGTAAATTATTCAAAAAATAATTTTCAACTGTCGCAAATTTTAATTACGCCAGGGATTGCCTTTTCTATAGTAAATTATTCAAAAAATAATTTTCTACTGTCGCAAATTTTAATTACGCCAGGGATTGCCTTTTCTATAGTAAATTATTCAAAAAATAATTTTTTACTGTCGCAAATTTTAATTACGCCAGGGATTGCCTTTTCTATAGCAAATTATTCAAAAAATAATTTTTTACTGTGGCAAATTTTAATTGCGCCAGGGATTGCCTTTTCTATAGTAAATTATTCAAGAAATAATTTTTTACTGTCGCAAATTTTAAGTGCGCCAGGGATTGCCTTTTCTATAGTAAATTATTCAAAAAATAATTTTCAACTGTCGCAAATTTTAATTACGCCAGGGATTGCCTTTTCTATAGTAAATTATTCAAAAAATAATTTTTTACTGTCGCAAATTTTAATTACGCCAGGGATTGCCTTTTCTATAGTAAATTATTCAAAAAATAATTTTTTACTGTCGCAAATTTTAATTGCGCCAGGAATTGCCTTTTCTATAGTAAATTATTCAAAAAATAATTTTCTACTGTCGCAAATTTTAATTACGCCAGGGATTGCCTTTTCTATAGTAAATTATTCAAAAAATAATTTTCAACTGTCGCAAATTTTAATTGCGCCAGGGATTGCCTTTTCTATAGTAAATTATTCAAAAAATAATTTTTATCTGTCGCAAATTTTAATTACGCCAGGGATTGCCTTTTCTATAGTAAATTATTCAAAAAATAATTTTCTACTGTCGCAAATTTTAATTACGCCAGGGATTGCCTTTTCTATAGTAAATTATTCAAAAAATAATTTTATACTGTCGCAAATTTTAATTACGCCAGGGATTGCCTTTTCTATAGTAAATTATTCAAAAAATAATTTCTTACTGTCGCAAATTTTAATTACGCCAGGGATTGCCTTTTCTATAGTAAATTATTCAAAAAATAATTTTATACTGTCGCAAATTTTAATTACGCCAGGGATTGCCTTTTCTATAGTAAATTATTCAAAAAATAATTTTATACTGTCGCAAATTTTAATTACGCCAGGGATTGCCTTTTCTATAGTAAATTATTCAAAAAATAATTTTCTACTGTCGCAAATTTTAATTACGCCAGGGATTGCCTTTTCTATAGTAAATTATTCAAAAAATAATTTTTTACTGTCGCAAATTTTAATTGCGCCAGGGATTGCCTTTTCTATAGTAAATTATTCAAAAAATAATTTTCTACTGTCGCAAATTTTAATTACGCCAGGGATTGCCTCTTCTATAGTAAATTATTCAAAAAATAATTTTTTAATATTGCAAATTTTAACTGCGCCAGGGATTGCCTTTTCTATAGTAAATTATTCAAAAAATAATTTTCTACTGTCGCAAATTTTAACTACGCCAGGGATTGCCTTTTCTATAGTAAATTATTCAAAAAATAATTTTCTACTGTCGCAAATTTTAATTACGCCAGGGATTGCCTTTTCTATAGTAAATTATTCAAAAAATAATTTTCTACTGTCGAAAATTTTAATTACGCCAGGGATTGCCTTTTCTATAGTAAATTATTCAAAAAATAATTTTCTACTGTCGCAAATTTTAATTACGCCAGGGATTGCCTTTTCTATAGTAAATTATTCAAAAAATAATTTTTTATTGTCGCAAATTTTAACTGCGCCAGGGATTGCCTTTTCTATAGTAAATTATTCAAAAAATAATTTTTTACTGTCGCAAATTTCAAATCCGCCAGGGATTGCCTTTTCTACAGTAAATTTTGCAAAAAATAATTTTTTACTATCGCAAATTTTAATTGCGCCAGTGATTGCCTTTTCTAAGTAAATTATTCAAAAAATAATTTTTTACTGTCGCAAATTTTAAATACGCCAGGGAATGCCTTTTCTATAGTAAATTATTCAAAAAATAATTTTTTACTATCGCAAGTTTTAATTACGCCAGGGATTGCCTTTTCTATAGTAAATTATTCAAAAAATAATTTTATACTGTCGCAAATTTTAATTACGCCAGGGATTGCCTTTTCTATAGTAAATTATTCAAAAAATAATTTTCTACTGTCGCAAATTTTAATTACGATAGGGATTGCCTTTTCTATAGTAAATTATTCAAAAAAAAAATTTTTTACTGTCGCAAATTTTAATTGCGCCAGGGATTGCCTTTTCTATAGTAAATTATTCAAAAAATAATTTTTTACTGTCGCAAATTTTAAATCCGCCAGGGATTGCCTTTTCTACAGTAAATTTTGCAAAAAATAATTTTTTACTGTTGCATATTTTAATTGCGCCAGGGATTGCCTTTTCTATAGTAAATTATTCAATAAATAATTTTACACTGTCGCAAATTTTAATTACGCCAGGGATTGCCTTTTCTATAGTAAATTATTCAAAAAATAATTTTCTACTGTCGCAAATTTTAATTGCGCCAGGGATTGCCTTTTCTATAGTAAATTATTCAAAAAATAATTTTCAACTGTCGCAAATTTTAATTACGCCAGGGATTGCCTTTTCTATAGTAAATTATTCAAAAAATAATTTTCTACTGTCGCAAATTTTAATTGCGCCAGGGATTGCCCTTTCTATAGTAAATTATTCAAAAAATAATTTTCAACTGTCGCAAATTTTAATTGCGCCAGGGATTGCCTTTTCTATAGTAAATTATTCAAAAAATAATTTTTATCTGTCGCAAATTTTAATTACGCCAGGGATTGCCTTTTCTATAGTAAATTATTCAAAAAATAATTTTCTACTGTCGCAAATTTTAATTACGCCAGGGATTGCCTTTTCTATAGTAAATTATTCAAAAAATAATTTTATACTGTCGCAAATTTTAATTACGCCAGGGATTGCCTTTTCTATAGTAAATTATTCAAAAAATAATTTCTTACTGTCGCAAATTTTAATTACGCCAGGGATTGCCTTTTCTATAGTAAATTATTCAAAAAATAATTTTATACTGTCGCAAATTTTAATTAAGCCAGGGATTGCCTTTTCTATAGTAAATTATTCAAAAAATAATTTTATACTGTCGCAAATTTTAATTACGCCAGGAATTGCCTTTTCTATAGTAAATTATTCAAAAAATAATTTTCTACTGTCGCAAATTTTAATTACGCCAGGGATTGCCTTTTCTATAGTAAATTATTCAAAAAATAATTTTTTACTGTCGCAAATTTTAATTGCGCCAGGGATTGCCTTTTCTATAGTAAATTATTCAAAAAATAATTTTTTACTGTTGCAAATTTCAAATCCGCTAGGGATTGCCTTTTCTACAGTAAATTTTGCAAAAAATAATTTTTTACTGTTGCAAATTTTAATTGCGCCAGGGATTGCCTTTTCTACAGTACATTTTGCAAAAAATAATTTTTTAATATTGCAAATTTTAACTGCGCCAGGGATTGCCTTTTCTATAGTAAAATATTCAAAAAATAATTTTCTACTGTCGCAAATTTTAACTACGCCAGGGATTGCCTTTTCTATAGTAAATTATTCAAAAAATAATTTTATACTGTCGCAAATTTTAATAACGCCAGGGATTGCCTTTTCTATAGTAAATTATTCAAAAAATAATTTTATACTGTCGGAAATTTTAATTACGCCAGGGATTACCTTTTCTATAGTAAATTATTCAAAAAATAATTTTCTACTGTCGCAAATTTTAATTACGCCAGGGATTGCCTTTTCTATAGTAAATTATTCAAAAAATAATTTTCTACTGGCGCAAATTTTAATTGCGCCAGGGATTGCCTTTTTTATAGTAAATTATTCAAAAAATAATTTTCAACTGTCGCAAATTTTAATTACGCCAGGGATTGCCTTTTATATAGTAAATTATTCAAAAAATAATTTTCTACTGTCGCAAATTTTAATTGCGCCAGGGATTGCCTTTTCTATAGTAAATTATTCAAAAAATAATTTTCAACTGTCGCAAATTTTAATTGCGCCAGGGATTGCCTTTTCTATAGTAAATTATTCAAAAAATAATTTTCTACTGTCGCAAATTTTAATTACGCCAGGGATTGCCTTTTCTATAGTAAATTATTCAAAAAATAATTTTCTACTGTCGCAAATTTTAATTACGCCAGGGATTGCCTTTTCTATAGTAAATTATTCAAAAAATAATTTTATACTGTCGCAAATTTTAATTACGCCAGGGATTGCCTTTTCTATAGTAAATTATTCAAAAAATAATTTCTTACTGTCGCAAATTTTAATTACGCCAGGGATTGCCTTTTCTATAGTAAATTATTCAAAAAATAATTTTATACTGTCGCAAATTTTAATTACGCCAGGGATTGCCTTTTCTATAGTAAATTATTCAAAAAATAATTTTATACTGTTGCAAATTTTAATTACGCCAGGGATTGCCTTTTCTATAGTAAATTATTCAAAAAATAATTTTATACTGTCGCAAATTTTCATTACGCCAGGGATTGCCTTTTCTATAGTAAATTATTCAAAAAATAATTTCTTACTGTCGCAAATTTTAAATACGCCAGGGATTGCCTTTTCTATAGTAAATTATTCAACAAAAAAATTTTCTACTGTCGCAAATTTTAATTGCGCCAGGGATTGCCTTTTCTATAGTAAATTATTCAAAAAAAAATTTTATACTGTCGCAAATTTTAATTACGCCAGGGATTGCCTTTTCTATAGTAAATTATTCAAAAAATAATTTTCTACTGTCGCAAATTTTAATTACGCCAGGGATTGCCTTTTCTATAGTAAATTATTCAAAAAATAATTTTCTACTGTCGCAAATTTTAATTGCGCCAGGGATTGCCTTTTCTATAGTAAATTATTCAAAAAAAAATTTTATGCTGTCGCAAATTTTAATTACGCCAGGGATTGCCTTTTCTATAGTAAATTATTCAAAAAATAATTTTCTACTGTCGCAAATTTTAACTAAGCCAGGCATTGCCTTTTCTATAGTAAATTATTCAAAAAATAATTTTTTACTGTCGCAAATTTTAATTACGCCAGGGATTGCCTTTTCTATAGTAAATTATTCAAAAAATAATTTTCTACTGTCGCAAATTTTAAATACGCCAGGGATTGCCATTTCTATAGTAAATTATTCAAAAAATAATTTTATACTGTCGCAAATTTTAATTGGCCAGGGATTGCCTTTTCTATAGTAAATTATTCAAAAATAATTTTCTACTGTCGCAAATTTTAATTACGCCAGGGATTGCCTTTTCTATAGTAAATTATTCAAAAAATAATTTTTTACTGTCGCAAATTTTAATTACGCCAGGGATTGCCTTTTCTATAGTAAATTATTCAAAAAATAATTTTCAACTGTCGCAAATTTTAATTACGCCAGGGATTGCCTTTCCTATAGTAAATTATTCAAAAAATAATTTTCTACTGTCGCAAATTTTAATTACGCCAGGGATTGCCTTTTCTATAGTAAATTATTCAAAAATAATTTTCTACTGTCGTAAATTTTAACTACGCCAGGGATTGCCTTTTCTATAGTAAATTATTCAAAAAATAATTTTCTACTGTCGCAAATTTTAATTACGCCAGGGATTGCCTTTTCTATAGTAAATTATTCAAAAAATAATTTTTTTACTGTCGCAAATTTTAACTGCGCCAGGGATTGCCTTTTCTATAGTAAATTATTCAAAAAATAATTTTTTACTGTCGCAAATTTCAAATCCGCCAGGGATTGCCTTTTCTACAGTAAATTTTGCAAAAAATAATTTTTTACTATCGCAAATTTTAATTGCGCCAGTGATTGCCTTTTCTAAGTAAATTATTCAAAAAATAATTTTTTACTGTCGCAAATTTTAAATACGCCAGGGAATGCCTTTTCTATAGTAAATTATTCAAAAAATAGTTTTTTACTATCGCAAGTTTTAATTACGCCAGGGATTGCCTTTTCTATAGTAAATTATTCAAAAAATAATTTTATACTTTCGCAAATTTTAATTACGCCAGGGATTGCCTTTTCTATAGTAAATTATTCAAAAAATAATTTTCTACTGTCGCAAATTTTAATTACGCCAGGGATTGCCTTTTCTATAATAAATTATTCAAAAAAAAAATTTTTTACTGTCGCAAATTTTAATTGCGCCAGGGATTGCCTTTTCTATAGTAAATTATTCAAAAAATAATTTTTTACTATCGCAAGTTTTAATTACGCCAGGGATTGCCTTTTCTATAGTAAATTATTCAAAAAATAATTTTTTACTGTCCCAAATTTTAATTGCGCCAGGGATTGCCTTTTCTATAGTAAATTATTCAAAAAATAATTTTTTACTGTCGCAAATTGTATTTGCGCCAGGGATTGCCTTTTCTATAGTAAATTATTCAAAAAATAATTTTATACTGTCGCAAATTTTAATTACGCCAGGGATTGCCTTTTCTATAGTAAATTATTCAAAAAATAATTTTTTACTATCACAAATTTTAAATACGCCAGAGATTGCCTTTTCTATAGTAAATTATTGAAAAAATAACTTTCTACTCTCGCAAATTTTAATTACGCCAGGGATTGCCTTTTCTATAGTAAATTATTTAAAAAATAATTTCTTACTGTCGCAAATTTTAAATACGCCAGGGATTGCCTTTTCTATAGTAAATTATTCAAAAAAAAATTTTCTACTGTCGCAAATTTTAATTGCGCCAGGGATTGCCTTTTCTATAGTAAATTATTCAAAAAAAAATTTTATACTGTCGCAAATTTTAATTACGCCAGGGATTGCCTTTTCTATAGTAAATTATTCAAAAAATAATTTTCTACTGTCGCAAATTTTAATTACGCCAGGGATTGCCTTTTCTATAGTAAATTATTCAAAAAATAATTTTCTACTGTCGCAAATTTTAATTGCGCCAGGGATTGCCTTTTCTATAGTAAATTATTCAAAAAAAAATTTTATGCTGTCGCAAATTTTAATTACGCCAGGGATTGCCTTTTCTATAGTAAATTATTCAAAAAATAATTTTCTACTGTCGCAAATTTTAAATACGCCAGGGATTGCCATTTCTATAGTAAATTATTCAAAAAATAATTTTATACTGTCGCAAATTTTAATTGGCCAGGGATTGCCTTTTCTATAGTAAATTATTCAAAAAATAATTTTCTACTGTCGCAAATTTTAATTACGCCAGGGATTGCCTTTTCTATAGTAAATTATTCAAAAAATAATTTTTTACTGTCGCAAATTTTAATTACGCCAGGGATTGCCTTTTCTATAGTAAATTATTCAAAAAATAATTTTCAACTGTCGCAAATTTTAATTACGCCAGGGATTGCCTTTCCTATAGTAAATTATTCAAAAAATAATTTTCTACTGTCGCAAATTTTAATTACGCCAGGGATTGCCTTTTCTATAGTAAATTATTCAAAAAATAATTTTCTACTGTCGAAAATTTTAATTACGCCAGGGATTGCCTTTTCTATAGTAAATTATTCAAAAAATAATTTTCTACTGTCGCAAATTTTAATTACGCCAGGGATTGCCTTTTCTATAGTAAATTATTCAAAAAATAATTTTTTACTGTCGCAAATTTTAACTGCGCCAGGGATTGCCTTTTCTATAGTAAATTATTCAAAAAATAATTTTTTACTGTCGGAAATTTCAAATCCGCCAGGGATTGCCTTTTCTACAGTAAATTTTGCAAAAAATAATTTTTTACTATCGCAAATTTTAATTGCGCCAGTGATTGCCTTTTCTAAGTAAATTATTCAAAAAATAATTTTTTACTGTCGCAAATTTTAAATACGCCAGGGAATGCCTTTTCTATAGTAAATTATTCAAAAAATAATTTTTTACTATCGCAAGTTTTAATTACGCCAGGGATTGCCTTTTCTATAGTAAATTATTCAAAAAATAATTTTATACTTTCGCAAATTTTAATTACGCCAGGGATTGCCTTTTCTATAGTAAATTATTCAAAAAATAATTTTCTACTGTCGCAAATTTTAATTACGCCAGGGATTGCCTTTTCTATAATAAATTATTCAAAAAAAAAATTTTTTACTGTCGCAAATTTTAATTGCGCCAGGGATTGCCTTTTCTATAGTAAATTATTCAAAAAATAATTTTTTACTATCGCAAGTTTTAATTACGCCAGGGATTGCCTTTTCTATAGTAAATTATTCAAAAAATAATTTTTTACTGTCCCAAATTTTAATTGCGCCAGGGATTGCCTTTTCTATAGTAAATTATTCAAAAAATAATTTTTTACTGTCGCAAATTGTATTTGCGCCAGGGATTGCCTTTTCTATAGTAAATTATTCAAAAAATAATTTTATACTGTCGCAAATTTTAATTACGCCAGGGATTGCCTTTTCTATAGTAAATTATTCAAAAAATAATTTTTTACTATCACAAATTTTAAATACGCCAGGGATTGCCTTTTCTATAGTAAATTATTGAAAAAATAACTTTCTACTCTCGCAAATTTTAATTACGCCAGGGATTGCCTTTTCTATAGTAAATTATTCAAAAAATAATTTTTTACTGTCGCAAATTTTAAATACGCCAGGGATTGCCTTTTCTATAGTAAATTATTCAAAAAATAATTTTCTACTGTCGCAAATTTTAAATACGCCAGGGATTGCCTTTTCTATAGTAAATTTCTCACAAATTAATTTTTTACTGTCGCAAATTTTAAATACGCCAGGGATTGCCTTTTCTATAGTAAATTATTCAAAAAATAATTTTCTACTGTCGCAAATTTTAATTACGCCAGGGATTGCCTTTTCTATAGTAAATTATTCAAAAAATAATTTTCTACTGTCGCAAATTTTAATTACGCCAGGGATTGCCTTTTCTATAGTAAATTATTCAAAAAATAATTTTTTACTGTCGCAAATTTTAATTACGCCAGGGATTGCCTTTTCTATAGTAAATTATTCAAAAAATAATTTTCAACTGTCGCAAATTTTAATTACGCCAGGGATTGCCTTTTCTATAGTAAATTATTCAAAAAATAATTTTCTACTGTCGCAAATTGTAATTGCGCCAGGGATTGCCTTTTCTATAGTAAATTATTCAAAAAATAATTTTATACTGTCGCAAATTTTAATTACGCCAGGGATTGCCTTTTCTATAGTAAATTATTCAAAAATTAATTTTTTACTGTCGCAAATTTTAATTACGCCAGGGATTGCCTTTTCTATAGTAAATTATTCAAAAAATAATTCTCAACTGTCGCAAATTTTAATTACGCCAGGGATTGCTTTTCTATAGTAAATTATTCAAAAAATAATTTTCTACTGTCGCAAATTTTAATTACGCCAGGGATTGCCTTTTCTATAGTAAATTATTCAAAAAATAATTTTCTACTGTCGCAAATTTTAATTGCGCCAGGGATTGCCTTTTCTATAGTAAATTATTCAAAAAATAATTTTCAACTGTCGCAAATTTTAATTACGCCAGGGATTGCCTTTTCTATAGTAAATTATTCAAAAAATAATTTTCTACTGTCGCAAATTTTAATTACGCCATGGATTGCCTTTTCTATAGTAAATTATTCAAAAAATAATTTTTTACTGTCGCAAATTTTAATTACGCCAGGGATTGCCTTTTCTATAGTAAATTATTCAAAAAATAATTTTATACTGTCGCAAATTGTAATTACGCCAGGGATTGCCTTTTCTACAGTAAATTTTGCAAAAAATAATTTTTTACTGTTGCAAATTTTAATTGCGCCAGGGATTGCCTTTTCTATAGTAAATTATTCAAAAAATAATTTTATACTGTCGCAAATTTTAATTACGCCAGGGATTGCCTTTTCTATAGTAAATTATTCAAAAAATAATTTTCTACTGTCGCAAATTTTAATTACGCCTGGTATTGCCTTTTCTATAGTAAATTAATCAAAAAATAATTTTTTACTGTCGCAAATTTTAATTGCGCCAGGGATTGCCTTTTCTATAGTAAATTATTCAAAAATAATTTTTTACTGTCGCAAATTTTAATTACGCCAGGGATTGCCTCTTCTATAGTAAATTATTCAAAAAATAATTTTTTACTGTCGCAAATTTTAATTGCGCCAGGGATTGCCTTTTCTATAGTAAATTATTCAAAAAATAATTTTTTACTATCGCAAGTTTTAATTAAGCCAGGGATTGCCTTTTCTATAGTAAATTATTCAAAAAATAATTTTCTACTGTCGCAAATTTTAATTACGCCAGGGATTGCCTTTTCTATAGTAAATTATTCAAAAAATAATTTTTTACTGTCGCAAATTTTAATTGCGCCAGGGATTGCCTTTTCTATAGTAAATTATTCAAAAAATAATTTCTTATTATCGCAAGTTTTAATTACGCCAGGGATTGCCTTTTCTATAGTAAATTATTCAAAAAATAATTTTTTACTGTCGCAAATTTTAATTGCGCCAGGGATTGCCTTTTCTATAGTAAATTATTCAAAAAATAATTTCTTACTATCGCAAGTTTTAATTACGCCAGGGATTGCCTTTTCTATAGTAAATTATTCAAAAAATAATTTTCTACTGTCGCAAATTTTAATTACGCCAGGGATTGCCTTTTCTATAGTAAATTAATCAAAAAATAATTTTTTACTGTCGCAAATTTTAATTGCGCCAGGGATTGCCTTTTCTATAGTAAATTATTCAAAAAATAATTTCTTATTATCGCAAGTTTTAATTACGCCAGGGATTGCCTTTTCTATAGTAAATTATTCAAAAAATAATTTTTTACTGTCGCAAATTTTAATTGCGCCAGGGATTGCCTTTTCTATAGTAAATTATTCAAAAAATAATTTCTTACTATCGCAAGTTTTAATTACGCCAGGGATTGCCTTTTCTATTGTAAATTATTCAAAAAATAATTTTCTACTGTCGCAAATTTTAATTAAGCCAGGGATTGCCTTTTCTATAGTAAATTATTCAAAAAATTATTTCTTACTATCAAAAGTTTTAATTACGCCAGGGATTACCTATTCTATAGTAAATTATTCAAAAAATAATTTTCTACTGTCGCAAATTTTAATTACGCCAGGGATTGCCTTTTCTATAGAAAATTATTCAAAAAATAATTTTTTACTGTCGCAAATTTTAATTACGCCAGGGATTGCCTTTTCTATAGTAAATTATTCAAAAAATAATTTTTTACTGTCGCAAATTTTAATTACGCCAGGGATTGCCTTTTCTATAGTAAATTATTCAAAAAATAATTTTTTACTGTCGCAAATTTTAAGTGCGCCAGGGATTGCCTTTTCTATAGTAAATTATTCAAAAAATAATTTTTTACTATTGCAAGTTTTAATTACGCCAGGGATTGCCTTTTCTATAGTAAATTATTCAAAAAATAATTTTCTACTGTCGCAAATTTTAATTACGCCAGGGATTGCCTTTTCTATAGTAAATTATTCAAAAAATAATTTCTTACTATCGCAAGTTTTAATTACGCCAGGGATTGCCTTTTCTATAGTAAATTATTCAAAAAATAATTTTATACTGTCGCAAATTTTAATTACGCCAGGGATTGCCTTTTCTATAGTAAATTATTCAAAAAATAATTTTATACTGTCGCAAATTTTAATTACGCCAGGGATTGCCTTTTCTATAGTAAATTATTCAAAAAATAATTTTTTACTGTCGCAAATTTTAATTGCGCCATGGATTGCCTTTTCTACAGTAAATTTTGCAAAAAATAATTTTTTACTATCGCAAATTGTAATTGCGCGTAATGCTATAGTAAATTATTCAAAAAATAATTTTATACTGTCGCAAATTTTAATTACGCCAGGGATTGCCTTTTCTATAGTAAATTATTCAAAAAATAATTTTCTACTGTCGCAAATTTTAATTGCGCCAGGGATTGCCTTTTCTATAGTAAATTATTCAAAAAATAATTTTCTACTGTCGCAAATTGTAATTGCGCCAGGGATTGCCTTTTCTATAGTAAATTATTCAAAAAATAATTTTATACTGTCCCAAATTTTAATTACGCCAGGGATTGCCTTTTCTATAGTAAATTATTCAAAAAATAATTTTCTACTGTCGCAAATTTTAATTGCGCCAGGGATTGCCTTTTCTATAGTAAATTATTCAAAAAATAATTTTTTACTATCGCAAGTTTTAATTACGCCAGGGATTGCCTTTTCTATAGTAAATTATTCAAAAAATAATTTTCTACTGTCGCAAATTTTAATTACGCCAGGGATTGCCTTTTCTATAGTAAATTATTCAAAAAATAATTTTATACTGTCGCAAATTTTAATTACGCCAGGGATTGCCTTTTCTATAGTAAATTATTCAAAAAATAATTTTATACTGTCGCAAATTTTAATTACGCCAGGGATTGCCTTTTCTATAGTAAATTATTCAAAAAATAATTTTTTACTGTCGCAAATTTTAATTACGCCAGGGATTGCCTTTTCTATAGTAAATTATTCAAAAAATAATTTTTAACTGTCGCAAATTTTAATTACGCCAGGGATTGCCTTTTCTATAGTAAATTATTCAAAAAATAATTTTTTACAGTCGCAAATTTTAATTACGCCAGGGATTGCCTTTTCTATAGTAAATTATTCAAAAAATAATTTTCAACTGTCGCAAATTTTAATTACGCCAGGGATTGCCCTTTCTATAGTAAATTATTCAAAAAATAATTTTCAACTGTCGCAAATTTTAATTACGCCTGGGATTGCCTTTTCTATAGTAAATTATTCAAAAAATAATTTTTTAGTGTCGCAAATTTTAATTACGCCAGCGATTGCCTTTTCTATAGTAAATTATTCAAAAAAAAATTTTTTACTGTCGCAAATTTTAAGTGCGCCAGGGATTGCCTTTTCTATAGTAAATTATTCAAAAAATAATTTTTTACCGTCGCAAATTGTAATTGCGCCAGGGATTGCCTTTTCTATAGTAAATTATTCAAAAAATAATTTTTTACTGTCGCAAATTTTAATTACGCCATGGATTGCCTTTTCTATAGTAAATTATTCAAAAAATAATTTTTTACTGTCGCAAATTTTAATTGCGCCAGGGATTGCCTTTTCTATAGTAAATTATTCAAAAAATAATTTTTTACTATCGCAAGTTTTAATTACGCCAGGGATTGTCTTTTCTATAGTAAATTATTCAAAAAATAATTTTCTACTGTCGCAAATTTTAATTACGCCAGGGATTGCCTTTTCTATAGTAAATTATTCAAAAAATAATTTTTTACTGTCGCAAATTTTAATTGCGCCAGGGATTGCCTTTTCTATAGTAAATTATTCAAAAAATAATTTTTAACTGTCGCAAATTTTAATTACGCCAGGGATTGCCTTTTCTATAGTAAATTATTCAAAAAATAATTTTCTACTGTCGCAAATTTTAATTACGCCAGGGATTGCCTTTTCTATAGTAAATTATTCAAAAAATAATTTTATACTGTCGCAAATTTTAATTACGCCAGGGATTGCCTTTTATATAGTAAATTATTCAAAAAATAATTTTATACTGTCGCAAATTTTAATTACGCCAGGGTTTGCCTTTTCTATAGTAAATTATTCAAAAAATAATTTTATACTGTCGCAAATTTTAATTACGCCAGGGATTGCCTTTTCTATAGTAAATTATTCAAAAAATAATTTTTTACTGTCGCAAATTTTAATTGCGCCAGGGAATGCCTTTTCTACAGTAAATTTTGCAAAAAATAATTTTATACTGTCGCAAATTTTAATTACGCCAGGGATTGCCTTTTCTATAGTAAATTATTCAAAAAATAATTTTTTACTGTCGCAAATTTTAATTGCGCCATGGATTGCCTTTTATACAGTAAATTTTGCAAAAAATAATTTTTTACTATCGCAAATTGTAATTGCGCGTAATTCTATAGTAAATTATTCAAAAAATAATGTTATACTGTCGCAAATTTTAATTACGCCAGGGATTGCCTTTTCTATAGTAAATTATTCAAAAAATAATTTTCTACTGTCGCAAATTTTAATTGCGCCAGGGATTGCCTTTTCTATAGTAAATTATTCAAAAAATAATTTTTTACTATCGCAAGTTTTAATTACGCCAGGGATAGCCTTTTCTATACTAAATTATTCAAAAAATAATTTTCTACTGTCGCAAATTTTAATTGCGCCAGGGATTGCCTTTTCTACAGTAAATTTTGCAAAAAATAATTTTTTACTATCGCAAATTGTAATTGCGCCAGGGATTGCCTTTTCTATAGTAAATTATTCAAAAAGTAATTTTATACTGTCCCAAATTTTAATTACGCCAGGGATTGCCTTTTCTATAGTAAATTATTCAAAAAATAATTTTCTACTGTCGCAAATTTTAATTGCGCCAGAGATTGCCTTTCTATAGTAAATTATTCAAAAAATAATTTTTTACTATCGCAAGTTTTAATTACGCCAGGGATTGCCTTTTCTATAGTAAATTATTCAAAAAATAATTTTCTACTGTCGCAAATTTTAATTACGCCAGGGATTGCCTTTTCTATAGTAAATTATTCAAAAAATAATTTTATACTGTCGCAAATTTTAATTACGCCAGGGATTGCCTTTTCTATAGTAAATTATTCAAAAAATAATTTTATACTGTCTCAAATTTTAATTACGCCAGGGATTGCCTTTTCTATAGTAAATTATTCAAAAAATAATTTTTTACTGTCGCAAATTTTAATTACGCCAGGGATTGCCTTTTCTATAGTAAATTATTCAAAAAATAATTTTTAACTGTCGCAAATTTTAATTACGCCAGGGATTGCCTTTTCTATAGTAAATTATTCAAAAAATAATTTTCTACTGTCGCAAATTTTAATTACGCCAGGGATTGCCTTTTCTATAGTAAATTATTCAAAAAATAATTTTATACTGTCGCAAATTTTAATTACGCCAGGGATTGCCTTTTATATAGTAAATTATTCAAAAAATAATTTTATACTGTCGCAAATTTTAATTACGCCAGGGATTGCCTTTTTTATAGTAAATTATTCAAAAAATAATTTTTTACAGTCGCAAATTTTAATTACGCCAGGGATTGCCTTTTCTATAGTAAATTATTCAAAAAATAATTTTCAACTGTCGCAAATTTTAATTACGCCACGGATTGCCCTTTCTATAGTAAATTATTCAAAAAATAATTTTCTACTGTCGCAAATTTTAATTACTCCTGGGATTGCCTTTTCTATAGTAAATTATTCAAAAAATAATTTTTTAGTGTCGGAAATTTTAATTACGCCAGCGATTGCCTTTTCTATAGTAAATTATTCAAAAAAAATTTTTTACTGTCGCAAATTTTAAGTGCGCCAGGGATTGCCTTTTCTATAGTAAATTATTCAAAAAATAATTTTTTACCGTCGCAAATTGTAATTGCGCCAGGGATTGCCTTTTCTATAGTAAATTATTCAAAAAATAATTTTTTACCGTCGCAAATTTTAATTACGCCATGGATTGCCTTTTCTATAGTAAATTATTCAAAAAATAATTTTTTACTGTCGCAAATTTTAATTGCGCCAGGGATTGCCTTTTCTATAGTAAATTATTCAAAAAATAATTTTTTACTATCGCAAGTTTTAATTACGCCAGGGATTGCCTTTTCTATAGTAAATTATTCAAAAAATAATTTTCTACTGTCGCAAATTTTAATTACGCCAGGGATTGCCTTTTCCATAGTAAATTATTCAAAAAATAATTTTTTACTGTCGCAAATTATAATTGCGCCAGGCATTGCCTTTTCTATAGTAAATTATTCAAAAAATAATTTCTTACTATCGCAAGTTTTAATTACGCCAGGGATTGCCTTTTCTATAGTAAATTATTCAAAAAATAATTTTATAATGTCGCAAATTTTAATTACGCCAGGATTGCCTTTTCTATAGTAAATTATTCAAAAAATAATGTTATACTGTCGCAAATTTTAATTACGCCAGGGATTGCCTTTTCTATAGTAAATTATTCAAAAAATAATTTTATACTGTCGCAAATTTTAATTACGCCAGGATTGCCTTTTCTATAGTAAATTATTCAAAAAATAATTTTTTACTGTCGCAAATTTTAATTGCGCCAGGGATTGCCTTTTCTACAGTAAATTTTGCAAAAAATAATTTTTTACTATCGCAAATTGTAATTGCGCCAGGGATTGCCTTTTCTATAGTAAATTATTCAAAAAATAATATTTTTTACTGTCGCAAATTTTAATTACGCCATGGATTGCCTTTTCTATAGTAAATTATTCAAAAAATAAGTTTTTACTGTCGCAAATTTTAATTGCGCCAGGGATTGCCTTTTCTATAGTAAATTATTCAAAAAATAATTTTTTACTATCGCAAGTTTTAATTACGCCAGGAATTGCCTTTTCTATAATAAATTATTCAAAAAATAATTTTCTACTTTCGCAAATTTTAATTACGCCAGGGATTGCCTTTTCTATAGTAAATTATTCAAAAAATTATTTTTTACTGTCGCAAATTTTAATTGCGCCAGGGATTGCCTTTTCTATAGTAAATTATTCAAAAAATAATTTCTTACTATCGCAAGTTTTAATTACGCCAGGGATTGCCTTTTCTATAGTAAATTATTCAAAAAATAATTTTATACTGTCGCAAATTTTAATTACGCCAGGGATTGCCTTTTCTATAGTAAATTATTCAAAAAATAATTTTATACTGTCGCAAATTTTAATTACGCCAGGGATTGCCTTTTCTATAGTAAATTATTCAAAAAATATTTTTTTACTGTCGCAAATTTTAATTGCGCCAGGGATTGCCTTTTCTACAGTAAATTTTGCAAAAAATTATTTTTTACTATCGCAAATTGTAATTGCGCCAGGGATTGCCTTTTCTATAGTAAATTATTCAAAAAATAATTTTATACTGTCGCAAATTTTAATTACGCCAGGGATTGCCTTTTCTATAGTAAATTATTCAAAAAATAATGTTATACTGTCGCAAATTTTAATTACGCCAGGGATTGCCTTTTCTATAGTAAATTATTCAAAAAATAATTTTATACTGTCGCAAATTTTAATTACGCCAGGGATTGCCTTTTCTATAGTAAATTATTCAAAAAATAATTTTTTACTGTCGCAAATTTTAATTGCGCCAGGGATTGCCTTTTCTACAGTAAATTTTGCAAAAAATAATTTTTTACTATCGCAAATTGTAATTGCGCCAGGGATTGCCTTTTCTATAGTAAATTATTCAAAAAATAATTTTATACTGTCGCAAATTTTAATTACGGCAGGGATTGCCTTTTCTATAGTAAATTATTCAAAAAATAATTTTATACTGTCGCAAATTTTAATTACGCCAGGGATTGCCTTTTCTACAGTAAATTTTGCAAAAAATTATTTTTTACTATCGCAAATTGTAATTGCGCCAGGGATTGCCTTTTCTATAGTAAATTATTCAAAAAATAATTTTATACTGTCGCAAATTTAAATTACGCCAGGGATTGCCTTTTCTATAGTAAATTATTCAAAAAATAATTTTTTACTGTCGCAAATTTTAATTGCGCCAGGGATTGCCTTTTCTATAGTAAATTATTCAAAAAATAATTTTTTACTATCGCAAGTTTTAATTACGCCAGGGATTGCCTTTTCTATAGTAAATTATTCAAAAAATAATTTTCTACTGTCGCAAATTTTAATTACGCCAGGGATTGCCTTTTCTATAGTAAATTATTCAAAAAATAATTTTTTACTGTCGCAAATTTTAATTGCGCCAGGGATTGCCTTTTCTATAGTAAATTATTCAAAAAATAATTTCTAACTATCGCAAGTTTTAATTACGCCAGGGATTGCCTTTTCTATAGTAAATTATTCAAAAAATAATTTTATACTGTCGCAAATTTTAATTACGCCAGGGATTGCCTTTTCAATAGTAAATTATTCAAAAAATAATTTTATACTGTCGCAAATTTTAATTACGCCAGGGATTGCCTTTTCTATAGTAAATTATTCAAAAAATATTTTTTTACTGTCGCAAATTTTAATTGCTCCAGGGATTGCCTTTTATACAGTAAATTTTGCAAAAAATAATTTTTTACTATCGCAAATTGTAATTGCGCCAGGGATTGCCTTTTCTATAGTAAATTATTCAAAAAATAATTTTATACTGTCGCAAATTTTAATTACGCCAGGGATTGCCTTTTCTATAGTAAATTATTCAAAAAATAATGTTATACTGTCGCAAATTTTAATTACGCCAGGGATTGCCTTTCTATAGTAAATTATTCAAAAAATAATTTTATACTGTCGCAAATTTTAATTACGCCAGGGATTGCCTTTTCTATAGTAAATTATTCAAAAAATAATTTTTTTACTGTCGCAAATTTTAATTGCGCCAGGGATTGCCTTTTCTAAAGTAAATTTTGCAAAAAATAATTTTTTACTATCGCAAATTGTAATTGCGCCAGGGATTGCCTTTTCTATAGTAAATTATTCAAAAATAATTTTATACTGTCGCAAATTTTAATTACGGCAGGGATTGCCTTTTCTATAGTAAATTTTTCAAAAAATAATTTTCTACTCTCGCAAATTTTAATTGCGCCAGGGATTGCCTTTTCTATATTAAATTATTCAAAAAATAATTTTTTACTATCTCAAGTTTTAACTACGCCAGGGATTGCCTTTTCTATAGTAAATTATTCAAAAAATAATTTTCTACTGTCGCAAATTTTAATTACGCCAGGGATTGCCTTTTCTATAGTAAATTATTCAAAAAATAATTTTATACTGTCGCAAATTTTAATTACGCCAGGGATTGCCTTTTCTATAGTAAATTATTCAAAAAATAATTTTATACTGTCGCAAATTTTAATTACGCCAGGGATTGACTTTTCTATAGTAAATTATTCAAAAAATAATTTTATACTGTCGCAAATTTTAATTACGCCAGGAATTGCCTTTTCTATAGTAAATTATTCAAAAAATAATTTTCAACTGTCGCAAATTTTAATTACGCCAGGGATTGCCTTTTCTATAGTAAATTATTCAAAAAATAATTTTTTACTGTCGCAAATTTTAATTGCGCCAGGGATTGCCTTTTCTATAGTAAATTATTCAAAAAATAATTTTTTACTGTCGCAAATTTTAATTGCGCCAGGGATTGCCTTTTCTATAGTAAATTATTCAAAAAATAATTTCTTACTATCGCAAGTTTTAATTACGCCAGGGATTGCCTTTTCTATAGTAAATTATTCAAAAAATAATTTTATACTCTCGCAAATTTTAATTACGCCAGGGATTGCCTTTTCTATAGTAAATTATTCAAAAAATAATTTTTTACTGTTGCAAATTTTAATTGCGCCAGGGATTGCCTTTTCTATAGAAAATTATTCAAAAAATAATTTCTTACTATCGCAAGTTTTAATTACGCCAGGGATTGCCTTTTCTATAGTAAATTATTCAAAAAATTATTTTATACTGTCGCAAATTTTAATTACGCCAGGGATTGCCTTTTCTATAGTAAATTATTCAAAAAATAATTTTATACTGTCGCAAATTTTAAATACGCCAGGGATTGCCTTTTCTATAGTAAATTATTCAAAAAATAATTTTTTACTGTCGCAAATTTTAATTGCGCCAGGGATTGCCTTTTCTACAGTAAATTTTGCAAAAAAAAATTTTTTACTATCGCAAATTGTAATTGCGCCAGGGATTGCCTTTTCTATAGTAAATTATTCAAAAAATAATATTATACTGTCGCAAATTTTAATTACGCCAGGGATTGCCTTTTCTATAGTAAATTATTCAAAAAATAATTTTCTACTGTCGCAAATTTTAATTGCGCCAGGGATTGCCTTTTCTATAGTAAATTATTCAAAAAATAATTTTTTACTATCGCAAATTTTAATTACGCCAGGGATTGCCTTTTCTATAGTAAATTATTCAAAAAATAATTTTCTATTGTCGCAAATTTTAATTGCGCCAGGGATTGCCTTTTCTACAGTAAATTTTGCAAAAAATAATTTTTTTACTATCGCAAATTGTAATTGCGCCAGGGATTGCCTTTTCTATAGTAAATTATTCAAAAAATAATTTTATACTGTCGCAAATTTTAATTACGCCTGGGATTGCCTTTTCTATAGTAAATTATTCAAAAAATAATTTTCTACTGTCGCAAATTTTAATTGCGCCAGGGATTGCCTTTTCTATAGTAAATTATTCAAAAAATAATTTTTTACTATCGCTAGTTTTAATTACGCCAGGGATTGCCTTTTCTATAGTAAATTATTCAAAAAATAATTTTCTACTGTCGCAAATTTTAATTACGCCAGGGATTGCCTTTTCTATAGTAAATTATTCAAAAAATAATTTTATACTGTCGCAAATTTTAATTACGCCAGGGATTGCCTTTTCTATAGTAAATTATTCAAAAAATAATTTTATACTGTCGCAAATTTTAATTACGCCAGGGATTGCCTTTTCTATAGTAAATTATTCAAAAAATAATTTTTTACTGTCGCAAATTTTAATTACGCCAGGGATTGCCTGTTCTATAGTAAATTATTCAAAAAATAATTTTTAACTGTCGCAAATTTTAATTACGCCAGGGATTGCCTTTTCTATAGTAAATTATTCAAAAAATAATTTTCTACTGTCGCAAATTTTAATTACGCCAGGGATTGCCTTTTCTATAGTAAATTATTCAAAAAATAATTTTATACTGTCGCAAATTTTAATTACGCCAGGGATTGCCTTTTCTATAGTAAATTATTCAAAAAATAATTTTATACTGTCGCAAATTTTAATTACGCCAGGGATTGCCTTTTCTATAGTAAATTATTCAAAAAATAATTTTTTACTGTCGCAAATTTTAATTACGCCAGGGATTGCCTTTTCTATAGTAAATTATTCAAAAAATAATTTTCAACTGTCGCAAATTTTAATTACGCCAGGGATTGCCCTTACTATAGTAAATTATTCAAAAAATAATTTTCTACTGTCGCAAATTTTAATTACGCCAGGGATTGCCTTTTCTATAGTACATTATTCAAAAAATAATTTTTTACTGTCGCAAATTTTAATTACGCCAGGGATTGCCTTTTCTATAGTAAATTATTCAAAAAAAAATTTTTTACTGTCGCAAATTTTAATTACGCCAGGGATTGCCTTTTCTATAGTAAATTATTCAAAAAATAATTTTCAACTGTCGCAAATTTTAATTACGCCAGGAATTGCCCTTTCTATAGTAAATTATTCAAAAAATAATTTTCTACTGTCGCAAATTTTAATTACGCCAGGGATTGCCTTTTCTATAGTAAATTATTCAAAAAATAATTTTTTACTGTCGCAAATTTTAATTGCGCCAGGGATTGCCTTTTCTACAGTAAATTTTGCAAAAAAAAATTTTTTACTATCGCAAATTGTAATTGCGCCAGGGATTGCCTTTTCTATAGTAAATTATTCAAAAAATAATTTTATACTGTCGCAAATTTTAATTACGCCAGGGATTGCCTTTTCTATAGTAAATTATTCAAAAAATAATTTTCTACTGTCGCAAATTTTAATTGCGCCAGGGATTGCCTTTTCTATAGTAAATTATTCAAAAAATAATTTTTTACTATCGCTAGTTTTAATTACGCCAGGGATTGCCTTTTCTATAGTAAATTATTCAATAAATAATTTTCTACTGTCGCAAATTTTAATTACGCCAGGGATTGCCTTTTCTATAGTAAATTATTCAAAAAATAATTTTATACTGTCGCAAATTTTAATTACGCCAGGTATTGCCTTTTCTATAGTAAATTATTCAAAAAATAATTTTATACTGTCGCAAATTTTAATTACGCCAGGGATTGCCTTTTCTATAGTAAATTATTCAAAAAATAATTTTTTGCTGTCGCAAATTTTAATTGCGCCAGGGATTGCCTTTTCTACAGTAAATTTTGCAAAAAAAAATTTTTTACTATCGCAAATTGTAATTGCGCCAGGGATTGCCTTTTCTATAGTAAATTATTCAAAAAATAATTTTATACTGTCGCAAATTTTAATTACGCCAGGGATTGCCTTTTCTATAGTAAATTATTCAAAAAATAATTTTCTACTGTCGCAAATTTTAATTGCGCCAGGGATTGCCTTTTCTATAGTAAATTATTCAAAAAATAATTTTTTACTATCGCAAGTTTTAATTACGCCAGGGATTGCCTTTTCTATAGTAAATTATTCAAAAAATAATTTTCTATTGTCGCAAATTTTAATTGCGCCAGGGATTGCCTTTTCTACAGTAAATTTTGCAAAAAATAATTTTTTACTATCGCAAATTGTAATTGCGCCAGGGATTGCCTTTTCTATAGTAAATAATTCAAAAAATAATTTTATACTGTCGCAAATTTTAATTACGCCTGGGATTGCCTTTTCTATAGTAAATTATTCAAAAAATAATTTTCTACTGTCGCAAATTTTAATTGCGCCAGGGATTGCCTTTTCTATAGTAAATTATTCAAAAAATAATTTTTTACTATCGCTAGTTTTAATTACGCCAGGGATTGCCTTTTCTATAGTAAATTATTCAAAAAATAATTTTCTACTGTCGCAAATTTTAATTACGCCAGGGATTGCCTTTTCTATAGTAAATTATTCAAAAAATAATTTTATACTGTCGCAAATTTTAATTACGCCAGGGATTGCCTTTTCTATAGTAAATTATTCAAAAAATAATTTTATACTGTCGCAAATTTTAATTACGCCAGGGATTGCCTTTTCTATAGTAAATTATTCAAAAAATAATTTTTTACTGTCGCAAATTTTAATTACGCCAGGGATTGCCTTTTCTATAGTAAATTATTCAAAAAATAATTTTTAACTGTCGCAAATTTTAATTACGCCAGGGATTGCCTTTTCTATAGTAAATTATTCAAAAAATAATTTTCTACTGTCGCAAATTTTAATTACGCCATGGATTGCCTTTTCTATAGTAAATTATTCAAAAAATAATTTTATACTGTCGCAAATTTTAATTACGCCAGGGATTGCCTTTTCTATAGTAAATTATTCAAAAAATAATTTTATACTGTCGCAAATTTTAATTACGCCAGGGATTGCCTTTTCTATAGTAAATTATTCAAAAAATAATTTTTTACTGTCGCAAATTTTAATTACGCCAGGTATTGCATTTTCTATAGTAAATTATTCAAAAAATAATTTTCAACTGTCGCAAATTTTAATTACGCCAGGGATTGCCCTTTCTATAGTAAATTATTCAAAAAATAATTTTCTACTGTCGCAAATTTTAATTACGCCAGGGATTGCCTTTTCTATAGTAAATTATTCAAAAAATAATTTTTTACTGTCGCAAATTTTAATTACGCCAGGGATTGCCTTTTCTATAGTAAATTATTCAAAAAAAAATTTTTTACTGTCGCAAATTTTAATTACGCCAGGGATTGCCTTTTCTATAGTAAATTATTCAAAAAATAATTTTCAACTGTCGCAAATTTTAACTACGCCAGGGATTGCCCTTTCTATAGTAAATTATTCAAAAAATAATTTTCTACTGTCGCAAATTTTAATTACGCCAGGGATTGCCTTTTCTATAGTAAATTATTCAAAAAATAATTTTTTACTGTCGCAAATTTTAATTGCGCCAGGGATTGCCTTTTCTACAGTAAATTTTGCAAAAAAAAAAATTTTTACTATCGCAAATTGTAATTACGCCAGGGATTGCCTTTTCTATAGTAAATTATTCAAAAAATAATTTTATACTGTCGCAAATTTTAATTACGCCAGGGATTGCCTTTTCTATAGTAAATTATTCAAAAAATAATTTTCTACTGTCGCAAATTTTAATTGCGCCAGGGATTGCCTTTTCTATAGTAAATTATTCAAAAAATAATTTTTTACTATCGCTAGTTTTAATTACGCCAGGGATTGCCTTTTCTATAGTAAATTATTCAAAAAATAATTTTCTACTGTCGCAAATTTTAATTACGCCAGGGATTGCCTTTTCTATAGTAAATTATTCAAAAAATAATTTTATACTGTCGCAAATTTTAATTACGCCAGGGATTGCCTTTTCTATAGTAAATTATTCAAAAAATAATTTTATACTGTCGCAAATTTTAATTACGCCAGGGATTGCCTTTTCTATAGTAAATTATTCAAAAAATAATTTTATACTGTCGCAAATTTTAATTACGCCAGGGATTGCCTTTTCTATAGTAAATTATTCAAAAAATAATTTTATACTGTCGCAAATTTTAATTACGCCAGGGATTGCCTTTTCTATAGTAAATTATTCAAAAAATAATTTTTTACTGTCGCAAATTTTAACTACGCCAGGGATTGCCTTTTCTATAGTAAATTATTCAAAAAATAATTTTCTATTGTCTCAAATTTTAATTGCGCCAGGGATTGCCTTTTCTACAGTAAATTTTGCAAAAAATAATTTTTTACTATCGCAAATTGTAATTGCGCCAGGGATTGCCTTTTCTATAGTAAATTATTCAAAAAATAATTTTATACTGTCGCAAATTTTAATTACGCCTGGGATTGCCTTTTCTATAGTAAATTATTCAAAAAATAATTTTCTACTGTTGCAAATTTTAATTGCGCCAGGGATTGCCTTTTCTATAGTAAATTATTCAAAAAATAATTTTTTACTATCGCTAGTTTTAATTACGCCAGGGATTGCCTTTTCTATAGTAAATTATTCAAAAAATAATTTTCTACTGTCGCAAATTTTAATTACGCCAGGGATTGCCTTTTCTATAGTAAATTATTCAAAAAATAATTTTATACTGCCGCAAATTTTAATTACGCCAGGGATTGCCTTTTCTATAGTAAATTATTCAAAAAATAATTTTATACTGTCGCAAATTTTAATTACGCCAGGGATTGCCTTTTCTATAGTAAATTATTCAAAAAATAATTTTTTACTGTCGCAAATTTTAATTACGCCAGGGATTGCCTTTTCTATAGTAAATTATTCAAAAAATAATTTTTAACTGTCGCAAATTTTAATTACGCCAGGGATTGCCGTTTCTATAGTAAATTATTCAAAAAATAATTTTCTACTGTCGCAAATTTTAATTACGCCAGGGATTGCCTTTTATATAGTAAATTATTCAGAAAATAATTTTATACTGTCGCAAATTTTAATTACGCCAGGGATTGCCTTTTCTATAGTAAATTATTCAAAAAATAATTTTATACTGTCGCAAATTTTAATTACGCCAGGGATTGCCTTTTCTATAGTAAATTATTCAAAAAATAATTTTTTACTGTCGCAAATTTTAATTACGCCAGGGATTGCCTTTTCTATAGTAAATTATTCAAAAAATAATTTTCAACTGTCGCAAATTTTAATTACGCCAGGGATTGCCCTTTCTATAGTAAATTATTCAAAAAATAATTTTCTACTGTCGCAAATTTTAATTACGCCAGGGATTGCCTTTTCTATAGTAAATTATTCAAAAAATAGTTTTTTACTGTCGCAAATTTTAATTACGCCAGGGATTGCCTTTTCTATAGTAAATTATTCAAAAAAAAATTTTTTACTGTCGCAAATTTTAATTACGCCAGGGATTGCCTTTTCTATAGTAAATTATTCAAAAAATAATTTTCAACTGTCGCAAATTTTAATTACGCCAGGGATTGCCCTTTCTATAGTAAATTATTCAAAAAATAATTTTCTACTGTCGCAAATTTTAATTACGCCTGGGATTGCCTTTTCTATAGTAAATTATTCAAAAAATAATTTTTTACTGTCGCAAATTTTAATTGCGCCAGGGATTGCCTTTTCTGTAGTAAATTATTCAAAAAATAATTTTTTACTATCGCAAGTTTTAATTACGCCAGGGACTGCCTTTTCTATAGTAAATTATTCAAAAAATAATTTTCTACTGTCGCAAATTTTAATTACGCCAGGGATTGCCTTTTCTATAGTAAATTATTCAAAAAATAATTTTTTACTGTCGCAAATTTTAATTGCGCCAGGGATTGCCTTTTCTATAGTAAATTATTCAAAAAATAATTTCTTACTATCGCAAGTTTTAATTACGCCAGGGATTGCCTTTTCTATAGTAAATTATTCAAAAAATAATTTTATACTGCCGCAAATTTTAATTACGCCAGGGATTGCCTTTTCTATAGTATATTATTCAAAAAATATTTTTTTACTGTCGCAAATTTTAATTGCGCCAGGGATTGCCTTTTCTACAGTAAATTTTGCAAAAAATAATTTTTTACTATCGCAAATTGTAATTGCGCCAGGGATTGCCTTTTCTATAGTAAATTATTCAAAAAATAATTTTATACTGTCGCAAATTTTAATTACGCCAGGGATTGCCTTTTCTATAGTAAATTATTCAAAAAATAATTTTATACTGTCGCAAATTTTAATTAAGCCAGGGATTGCCTTTTCTATAGTAAATTATTCAAAAAATAATTTTATACTGTCGCAAATTTTAATTACGCCAGGGATTGCCTTTTCTATAGTAAATTATTCAAAAAATAATTTTTTACTGTCGCAAATTTTAATTGCGCCAGGGATTGCCTTTTCTACAGTAAATTTTGCAAAAAATAATTTTTTACTATCGCAAATTGTAATTGCGCCAGGGATTGCCTTTTCTATAGTAAATTATTCAAAAAATAATATTATACTGTCGCAAATTTTAATTGCGCCAGGGATTGCCTTTTCTATAGTAAATTATTCAAAAAATAATTTTTTACTGTCGCAAATTTCCAATCCGCCAGGGATTGCCTTTTCTATAGTAAATTATTCAAAAAATAATTTTCTACTGTCGCAAATTTTAATTGCGCCAGGGCTTGCCTTTTCTATAGCAAATTATTCAAAAAAATAATTTTATACTGTCGCAAATTTTAATTACGCCAGGGATTGCCTTTTCTATAGTAAATTATTCAAAAAATAATTTTTTACTGTCGCAAATTTTAAGTGCGCCAGGGATTGCCTTTTCTATAGTAAATTATTCAAAAAATAATTTTTTACTGTCGCAAATTTTAATTACGCCAGGGATTGCCTTTTCTATAGTAAACTATTCAAAAAATAATTTTTTACTGTCGCAAATTTTAAGTGCGCCAGGGATTGCCTTTTCTATAGTAAATTATTCAAAAAATAATTTTTTACTGTCGCAAATTGTAATTACGCCAGGGATTGCCTTTTCTATAGTAAATTATTCAAAAAATAATTTTCAACTGTCGCAAATTTTAATTACGCCAGGGATTGCCCTTTCTATAGTAAATTATTCAAAAAATAATTTTCAACTGTCGCAAATTTTAATTACGCCAGGGATTGCCCTTTCTATAGTAAATTATTCAAAAAATAATTTTCTACTGTCGCAAATTTTAATTACGCCAGGGATTGCCTTTTCTATAGTAAATTATTCAAAAAATAGTTTTTTACTGTCGCAAATTTTAATTACGCCAGGGATTGCCTTTTCTATAGTAAATTATTCAAAAAAAAATTTTTTACTGTCGCAAATTTTAATTACGCCAGGGATTGCCTTTTCTATAGTAAATTATTCAAAAAATAATTTTCAACTGTCGCAAATTTTAATTACGCCAGGGATTGCCCTTTCTATAGTAAATTATTCAAAAAATAATTTTCTACTGTCGCAAATTTTAATTACGCCTGGGATTGCCTTTTCTATAGTAAATTATTCAAAAAATAATTTTTTACTGTCGCAAATTTTAATTGCGCCAGGGATTGCCTTTTCTGTAGTAAATTATTCAAAAAATAATTTTTTACTATCGCAAGTTTTAATTACGCCAGGGACTGCCTTTTCTATAGTAAATTATTCAAAAAATAATTTTCTACTGTCGCAAATTTTAATTACGCCAGGGATTGCCTTTTCTATAGTAAATTATTCAAAAAATAATTTTTTACTGTCGCAAATTTTAATTGCGCCAGGGATTGCCTTTTCTATAGTAAATTATTCAAAAAATAATTTCTTACTATCGCAAGTTTTAATTACGCCAGGGATTGCCTTTTCTATAGTAAATTATTCAAAAAATAATTTTATACTGCCGCAAATTTTAATTACGCCAGGGATTGCCTTTTCTATAGTATATTATTCAAAAAATATTTTTTTACTGTCGCAAATTTTAATTGCGCCAGGGATTGCCTTTTCTACAGTAAATTTTGCAAAAAATAATTTTTTACTATCGCAAATTGTAATTGCGCCAGGGATTGCCTTTTCTATAGTAAATTATTCAAAAAATAATTTTATACTGTCGCAAATTTTAATTACGCCAGGGATTGCCTTTTCTATAGTAAATTATTCAAAAAATAATTTTATACTGTCGCAAATTTTAATTAAGCCAGGGATTGCCTTTTCTATAGTAAATTATTCAAAAAATAATTTTATACTGTCGCAAATTTTAATTACGCCAGGGATTGCCTTTTCTATAGTAAATTATTCAAAAAATAATTTTTTACTGTCGCAAATTTTAATTGCGCCAGGGATTGCCTTTTCTACAGTAAATTTTGCAAAAAATAATTTTTTACTATCGCAAATTGTAATTGCGCCAGGGATTGCCTTTTCTATAGTAAATTATTCAAAAAATAATATTATACTGTCGCAAATTTTAATTGCGCCAGGGATTGCCTTTTCTATAGTAAATTATTCAAAAAATAATTTTTTACTGTCGCAAATTTCCAATCCGCCAGGGATTGCCTTTTCTATAGTAAATTATTCAAAAAATAATTTTCTACTGTCGCAAATTTTAATTGCGCCAGGGCTTGCCTTTTCTATAGCAAATTATTCAAAAAAATAATTTTATATTGTCGCAAATTTTAATTACGCCAGGGATTGCCTTTTCTATAGTAAATTATTCAAAAAATAATTTTTTACTGTCGCAAATTTTAAGTGCGCCAGGGATTGCCTTTTCTATAGTAAATTATTCAAAAAATAATTTTTTACTGTCGCAAATTTTAATTACGCCAGGGATTGCCTTTTCTATAGTAAACTATTCAAAAAATAATTTTTTACTGTCGCAAATTTTAAGTGCGCCAGGGATTGCCTTTTCTATAGTAAATTATTCAAAAAATAATTTTTTACTGTCGCAAATTGTAATTGCGCCAGGGATTGCCTTTTCTATAGTAAATTATTCACAAAATAATTTTTTACTGTCGCAAATTTTAAGTGCGCCAGGGATTGCCTTTTCTATAGTAAATTATTCAAAAAATAATTTTTTACTGTCGCAAATTGTAATTGCGCCAGGGATTGCCTTTTCTATAGTAAATTATTCAAAAAATAATTTTTTACTGTCGCAAATTTTAATTGCGCCAGGGATTGCCTTTTCTATAGTAAATTATTCAAAAAATAATTTCTTACTATCGCAAGTTTTAATTACGCCAGGGATTGCCTTTTCTATAGTAAATTATTCAAAAAATAATTTTATACTGTCGCAAATTTTAATTACGCCAGGGATTGCCTTTTCTATAGTAAATTATTCAAAAAATAATTTTATACTGTCGCAAATTTTAATTACGCCAGGGATTGCCTTTTCTATAGTAAATTATTCAAAAAATAATTTTTTACTGTCGCAAATTTTAATTGCGCCAGGGATAGTCTTTTCTACAGTAAATTTTTCAAAAAATAATTTTTTACTATCGCAAATTGTAATTGCGCCAGGGATTGCCTTTTCTATAGTAAATTATTCAAAAAATAATTTTATACTGTCGCAAATATTAATTACGCCAGGGATTGCCTTTTCTATAGTAAATTATTCAAAAAATAATTTTATACTGTCGTAAATTTTAATTACGCCAGGGATTGCCTTTTCTATAGTAAATTATTCAAAAAATAATTTTCTACTGTCGCAAATTTTAATTACGCCAGGGATTGCCTTTTCTATAGTAAATTATTCAAAAAATAAATTTTTTACTGTCGCAAATTTTAATTACGCCAGGGATTGCCTTTTCTATAGTAAATTATTCAAAAAATAATTTTTTACTGTGGCAAATTTTAATTGCGCCAGGGATTGCCCTTTCTATAGTAAATTATTCAAAAAATAATTTTTTACTGTCGCAAATTTTAGGTGCGCCAGGGATTGCCTTTTCAATAGTAAATTATTCAAAAAATAATTTTCAACTGTCGCAAATTTTAATTACGCCAGGGATTGCCTTTTCTATAGTAAATTATTCAAAAAATAATTTTTTACTGTCGCAAATTTTAATTACGCCAGGGATTGCCTTTTCTATAGTAAATTATTCAAAAAATAATTTTTTACTGTCGCAAATTTCCAATCCGCCAGGGATTGCCTTTTCTATAGTAAATTATTCAAAAAATAATTTTCTACTGTCGCAAATTTTAATTGCGCCAGGGCTTGCCTTTTCTATAGTAAATTATTCAAAAAATAAATTTTTTACTGTCGCAAATTTTAATTACGCCAGGGATTGCCTTTTCTATAGTAAATTATTCAAAAAATAATTTTTTACTGTCGCAAATTTCCAATCCGCCAGGGATTGCCTTTTCTATAGTAAATTATTCAAAAAATAATTTTCTACTGTCGCAAATTTTAATTGCGCCAGGGCTTGCCTTTTCTATAGTAAATTATTCAAAAAAATAATTTTATACTGTCGCAAATTTTAATTACTCCAGGGATTGCCTTTTCTATAGTAAATTATTCAAAAAATAATTTTTTACTGTCGCAAATTTTAAGTGCGCCAGGGATTGCCTTTTCTATAGTAAATTATTCAAAAAATAATTTTTTACTGTCGCAAATTTTAATTACGCCAGGGATTGCCTTTTCTATAGTAAACTATTCAAAAAATAATTTTTTACTGTCGCAAATTTTAAGTGCGCCAGGGATTGCCTTTTCTATAGTAAATTATTCAAAAAATAATTTTTTACTGTCGCAAATTGTAATTGCGCCAGGGATTGCCTTTTCTATAGTAAATTATTCAAAAAATAATTTTTTACTGTCGCAAATTTTAATTACGCCAGGGATTGCCTTTTCTATAGTAAACTATTCAAAAAATAATTTTTTACTGTCGCAAATTTTAAGTGCGCCAGGGATTGCCTTTTCTATAGTAAATTATTCAAAAAATAATTTTTTACTGTCGCAAATTGTAATTGCGCCAGGGATTGCCTTTTCTATAGTAAATTATTCAAAAAATAATTTTTTACTGTCGCAAATTTTAATTACGCCAGGGATTGCCTTTTCTATAGTAAACTATTCAAAAAATAATTTTTTACTGTCGCAAATTTTAGGTGCGCCAGGGATTGCCTTTTCAATAGTAAATTATTCAAAAAATAATTTTCAACTGTCGCAAATTTTAATTACGCCAGGGATTGCCTTTTCTATAGTAAATTATTCAAAAAATAAATTTTTTACTGTCGCAAATTTTAATTACGCCAGGGACTGCCTTTTCTATAGTAAATTATTCAAAAAATAATTTTTTACTGTCGCAAATTTCCAATCCGCCAGGGATTGCCTTTTCTATAGTAAATTATTCAAAAAATAATTTTCTACTGTCGCAAATTTTAATTGCGCCAGGGCTTGCCTTTTCTATAGTAAATTATTCAAAAAAATAATTTTATACTGTCGCAAATTTTAATTACGCCAGGGATTGCCTTTTCTATAGTAAATTATTCAAAAAATAATTTTTTACTGTCGCAAATTTTAAGTGCGCCAGGGATTGCCTTTTCTATAGTAAATTATTCAAAAAATAATTTTTTACTGTCGCAAATTTTAATTAAGCCAGGGATTGCCTTTTCTATAGTAAACTATTCAAAAAATAATTTTTTACTGTCGCAAATTTTAAGTGCGCCAGGGATTGCCTTTTCTATAGTAAATTATTCAAAAAATAATTTTTTACTGTCGCAAATTGTAATTGCGCCAGGGATTGCCTTTTCTATAGTAAATTATTCAAAAAAAAATTTTTTACTGTCGCAAATTTTAATTACGCCAGGGATTGCCTTTTCTATAGTATATTATTCAAAAAATAATTTTTTACTGTCGCAAATTTCAAATCTGCCAGGGATTGCCTTTTCTATAGTAAATTATTCAAAAAATAATTTTTTAATATCGCAAGTTTTAATTACGCCAGGGATTCCCTTTTCTATAGTAAATTATTCAAAAAATAATTTTCTACTGTCGCAAATTTTAATTACGCCAGGGATTGCCTTTTCTATAGTAAATTATTCAAAAAATAATTTTTTACTGTCGCAAATTTTAATTGCGCCAGGGATTGCCTTTTCTACAGTAAATTTTTCAAAAAATAATTTTTTACTATCGCAAATTGTAATTGCGCCAGGTATTGCCTTTTCTATAGTAAATTATTCAAAAAATAATTTTATACTGTCGCAAATTTTAATTACGTCAGGGATTGCCTTTTCTATAGTAAATTATTCAAAAAATAATTTTATACTGTTGCAAATTTTAATTACGCCAGGGATTGCCTTTTCTATAGTAAATTATTCAAAAAATAATTTTTTACTGTCGCAAATTTTAATTGCGCCAGGGATAGCCTTTTCTACAGTAAATTTTTCAAAAAATAATTTTTTACTATTGCAAATTGTAATTGCGCCAGGGATTGCCTTTTCTATAGTAAATTATTCAAAAAATAATTTTATACTGTCGCAAATATTAATTACGCCAGGGATTGCCTTTACTATAGTAAATTATTCAAAAAATAATTTTATACTGTCGCAAATTTTAATTACGCCAGGGATTGCCTTTTCTATAGTAAATTATTCAAAAAATAATTTTCTACTGTCGCAAATTTTAATTACGCCAGGGATTGCCTTTTCTATAGTAAATTATTCAAAAAATAAATTTTTTACTGTCGCAAATTTTAATTACGCCAGGGATTGCCTTTTCTATAGTAAATTATTCAAAAAATAATTTTTTACTGTGGCAAATTTTAATTGCGCCAGGGATTGCCTTTTCTATAGTAAATTATTCAAAAAATAATTTTTTACTGTCGCAAATTTTAAGTGCGCCAGGGATTGCCTTTTCTATAGTAAATTATTCAAAAAATAATTTTCAACTGTCGCAAATTTTAATTACGCCAGGGATTGCCTTTTCTATAGTAAATTATTCAAAAAATAATTTTTTACTGTCGCAAATTTTAATTACGCCAGGGATTGCCCTTTCTATAGTAAATTATTCAAAAAATAATTTTTTACTGTCGCAAATTTTAATTACGCCAGGGATTGCCTTTTCTATAGTAAATTATTCAAAAAATAATTTTTTACTGTCGCAAATTTTAATTGCGCCAGGGATTGCCTTTTCTATAGTAAATTATTCAAAAAATAATTTTTTACTGTCGCAAATTTCAAATCCGCCAGGGATTGCCTTTTCTACAGTAAATTTTGCAAAAAATAATTTTTTACTGTTGCAAATTTTAATTGCGCCAGGGATTGCCTTTTCTATAGTAAATTATTCAAAAAATAATTTTATACTGTCGCAAATTTTAATTACGCCAGAGATTGCCTTTTCTGTAGTAAATTATTCAAAAAATAATTTTCTACTGTCGCAAATTTTAATTGCACCAGGGATTGCCTTTTCTATAGTAAATTATTCAAAAAATAATTTTCAACTGTCGCAAATTTTAATTGCGCCAGGGATTGCCTTTTCTATAGTAAATTATTCAAAAAATAATTTTCTACTGTCGCAAATTTTAATTACGCCAGGGATTGCCTTTTCTATAGTAAATTATTCAAAAAATAATTTTATACTGTCGCAAATTTTAATTACGCCAGGGATTGCCTTTTCTATTGTAAATTATTCAAAAAATAATTTCTTACTGTCACAAATTTTAATTACGCCAGGGATTGCCTTTTCTATAGTAAATTATTCAAAAAATAATTTTATACTGTCGCAAATTTTAATTACGCCAGGGATTGCCTTTTCTATAGTAAATTATTCAAAAAATAATTTTATACTGTCGCAAATTTTAATTACGCCAGGGATTGCCTTTTCTATAGTAAATTATTCAAAAAATAATTTTATACTGTCGGAAATTTTAATTACGCCAGGGATTGCCTTTTCTATAGTAAATTATTCAAAAAATAATTTTTTACTGTCGCAAATTTTAATTGCGCCAGGGATTGCCTTTTCTATAGTAAATTATTCAAAAAATATTTTTTTACTGTCGCAAATTTCAAATCCGCCAGGGATTGCCTTTTCTACACTAAATTTTGCAAAAAATAATTTTTTACTGTTGCAAATTTTAATTGCGCCAGGGATTGCCTTTCCTTCAGTAAATTTTGCAAAAAATAATTTTTTACTGTTGCAAATTTTAACTGCGCCAGGGATTGCCTTTTCTATAGTAAATTATTCAAAAAATAATTTTATACTGTCGCAAATTTTAATTACGCCAGGGATTGCCTTTTCTATAGTAAATTATTCAAAAAATAATTTTGTACTGTCGCAAATTTTAATTACGCCAGGGATTGCCTTTTCTATAGTAAATTATTCAATAAATAATTTTTTACTGTCGCAAATTTTAATTACGCCAGGGATTGCCTTTTCTATAGTAAATTATTCAAAAAATAATTTTTTACTGTCGCAAATTTTAATTGCGCCAGGGATTGCCTTTTCTATAGTAAATTATTCAAAAAATAATTTTCTACTGTCGCAAATTTTAATTACGCCAGGGATTGCCTTTTCTATAGTAAATTATTCAAAAAATAATTTCTTACTGTCGCAAATTTAAAATCCGCCAGGGATTGCCTTTTCTACAGTAAATTTTGCAAAAAATAATTTTTTAATTTTGCAAATTTTAATTGCGCCAGGGATTGCCTTTTCTATAGTAAATTATTCAAAAAATAATTTTTTACTGCCGCAAATTTTAAGTGCGCCAGGGATTGCCTTTTCTATAGTAAATTATGCAAAAAATAATTTTTTACTGTCGCAAATTTTAATTACGCCAGGGATTGCCTTTTCTATAGTAAATTATGCAAAAAATAATTTTTTACTCTCGCAAATTTTAATTACGCCAGGGATTGCCTTTTCTATAGTAAATTATTCAAAAAATAATTTTTTACTGTCGCAAATTTTAAGTGCGCCAGGGATTGCCTTTTCTATAGTAAATTATTCAAAAAATAATTTTTTACTGTCGCAAATTTTAATTACGCCAGGGATTGCCTTTTCTATAGTAAATTATTCAAAAAAGAATTTTTTACTGTCGCAAATTTTAAGTGCGCCAGGGATTGCCTTTTCTATAGTAAATTATTCAAAAAATAATTTTTTACTGTCGCAAATTGTAATTGCGCCAGGGATTGCCTTTTCTATAGTAAATTATTCAAAAAATAATTTTTTACTATCGCTAGTTTTAATTACGCCAGGGATTGCCTTTTCTATAGTAAATTATTCAAAAAATAATTTTCTACTGTCGCAAATTTTTATTACGCCAGGGATTGCCTTTTCTATAGTAAATTATTCAAAAAATAATTTTTTACTGTCGCAAATTTTAATTGCGCCAGGGATTGCCTTTTCTATAGTAAATTATTCAAAAAATAAATTTTTTACTGTCGCAAATTTTAATTACGCCAGGGATTGCCTTTTCTATAGTAAATTATTCAAAAAATAATTTTTTACTGTGGCAAATTTTAATTGCGCCAGGGATTGCCTTTTCTATAGTAAATTATTCAAAAAATAATTTTTTACTGTCGCAAATTTTAAGTGCGCCAGGGATTGCCTTTTCTATAGTAAATTATTCAAAAAATAATTTTCAACTGTCGCAAATTTTAATTACGCCAGGGATTGCCTTTTCTATAGTAAATTATTCAAAAAATAATTTTTTACTGTCGCAAATTTTAATTACGCCAGGGATTGCCTTTTCTATAGTAAATTATTAAAAAAATAATTTTTTATTGTCGCAAATTTTAATTGCGCCAGGGATTGCCTTTTCTATAGTAAATTATTCAAAAAATAATTTTTTACTGTCGCAAATTTTAATTGCGCCAGGGATTGCCTTTTCTATAGTAAATTATTCAAAAAATAATTTTTTACTGTCGCAAATTTCAAATCCGCCAGGGATTACCTTTTCTATAGTAAATTATTCAAAAAATAATTTTTTACTGTCGCAAATTTTAATTGCGCCAGGGATTGCCTTTTCTATAGTAAATTATTCAAAAAATAATTTTTTACTGTCGCAAATTTTAATTGCGCCAGGGATTGCCTTTTCTATTGTAAATTATTCAAAAAATAATTTTCTACTGTCGCAAATTTTAATTGCGCCAGGGATTGCCTTTTCTATAGTAAATTATTCAAAAAATATTTTTTTACTGTCGCAAATTTTAATTGCGCCAGGGATTGCCTTTTCTATAGTAAATTATTCAAAAAATAATTTTTTACTGTCGCAAATTTTAATTACGCCAGGGATTGCCTTTTCTATAGTAAATTATTCAAAAAATAATTTTATACTGTCGCAAATTTTAATTACGCCAGGGATTGCCTTTTCTATAGTAAATTATTCAAAAAATAATTTCTTACTGTCGCAAATTTCAAATCCGCCAGGGATTGCCTTTTCTATAGTAAATTATTCAAAAAATAATTTTTTACTGTCGCAAATTGTAATTGCGCCAGGGATTGCCTTTTCTATAGTAAATTATTCAAAAAATAATTTTTTACTATCGCAAGTTTTAATTACGCCAGGGATTGCCTTTTCTATAGTAAATTATTCAAAAAATAATTTTTTACTGTCGCAAATTTTAAGTGCGCCAGGGATTGCCTTTTCTATAGTAAATTATTCGAAAAATAATTTTTTACTGTCGTAAATTTTAATTACGCCAGGGATTGCCTTTTCTATAGTAAATTATTCAAAAAATAATTTTTTACTGTCGCAAATTGTAAGTGCGCCAGGGATTGCCTTTTCTATAGTAAATTATTCAAAAAATAATTTTTTACTGTCGCAAATTTTAAGTGCGCCAGGGATTGCCTTTTCTATAGTAAATTATTCGAAAAATAATTTTTTACTGTCGTAAATTTTAATTACGCCAGGGATTGCCTTTTCTATAGTAAATTATTCAAAAAATAATTTTTTACTGTCGCAAATTTTAAGTGCGCCAGGGATTGCCTTTTCTATAGTAAATTATTCAAAAAATAATTTTTTACTGTCGCAAATTGTAATTGCGCCAGGGATTGCCTTTTCTATAGTAAATTATTCAAAAAATAATTTTTTACTATCGCAAGTTTTAATTACGCCAGGGATTGCCTTTTCTATAGCAAATTATTCAAAAAATAATTTTCTACTGTCGCAAATTTTAATTACGACAGGGATTGCCTTTTCTATAGTAAATTATTCAAAAAATAATTTTTTACTGTCGCAAATTTTAATTGCGCCAGGGATTGCCTTTTCTATAGTAAATTATTCAAAAAATAATTTCTTACTATCGCAAGTTTTAATTACGCCAGGGATTGCCTTTTCTATAGTAAATTATTCAAAAAATAATTTTATACTGTCGCAAATTTTAATTACGCCAGGGATTGCCTTTTCTATAGTAAATTATTCAAAAAATAATTTTATACTGTCGCAAATTTTAATTACGCCAGGGATTGCCTTTTCTATAGTAAATTATTCAAAAAATAATTTTTTACTGTCGCAAATTTTAATTGCGCCAGGGATAGCCTTTTCTACAGTAAATTTTTCAAAAAATAATTTTTTACTATCGCAAATTGTAATTGCGCCAGGGATTGCCTTTTCTATAGTAAATTATTCAAAAAATAATTTTATACTGTCGCAAATTTTAATTACGCCAGGGATTGCCTTTTCTATAGTAAATTATTCAAAAAATAATTTTATACTGTCGCAAATTTTAATTACGCCAGGGATTGCCTTTTCTATAGTAAATTATTCAAAAAATAATTTTCTACTGTCGCAAATTTTAATTACGCCAGGGATTGCCTTTTCTATAGTAAATTATTCAAAAAATAATTTTTTACTGTCGCAAATTTTAATTGCGCCAGGGATTGCCTTTTCTATAGTAAATTATTCAAAAAATAATTTCTTACTATCGCAAGTTTTAATTACGCCAGGGATTGCCTTTTCTATAGTAAATTATTCAAAAAATAATTTCTTACTGTCGCAAATTTCAAATCCGCCAGGGATTGCCTTTTCTATAGTAAATTATTCAAAAAATAATTTTTTACTGTCGCAAATTGTAATTGCGCCAGGGATTGCCTTTTCTATAGTAAATTATTCAAAAAATAATTTTTTACTGTCGCAAATTTTAATTACGCCAGGGATTGCCTTTTCTATAGTAAATTATTCAAAAAATAATTTTATACTGTCGCAAATTTTAATTACGCCAGGGATTGCCTTTTCTATAGTAAATTATTCAAAAAATAATTTTTTACTGTCGCAAATTTTAATTGCGCCAGGGTAGCCTTTTCTACAGTAAATTTTTCAAAAAATAATTTTTTACTATCGCAAATTGTAATTGCGCCAGGGATTGCCTTTTCTATAGTAAATTATTCAAAAAATAATTTCTTACTATCGCAAGTTTTAATTACGCCAGGGATTGCCTTTTCTATAGTAAATTATTCAAAAAATAATTTCTTACTGTCGCAAATTTCAAATCCGCCAGGGATTGCCTTTTCTATAGTAAATTATTCAAAAAAATAATTTTTTACTGTCGCAAATTGTAATTGCGCCAGGGATTGCCTTTTCTATAGTAAATTATTCAAAAAATAATTTTTTACTGTCGCAAATTTTAATTGCGCCAGGGATTGCCTTTTCTATTGTAAATTATTCAAAAAATAATTTTCTACTGTCGCAAATTTTAATTGCGCCAGGGATTGCCTTTTCTATAGTAAATTATTCAAAAAATAATTTTTTACTGTCGCAAATTTTAACTGCGCCAGGGATTGCCTTTTCTATAGTAAATTATTCAAAAAATAATTTTTTACTGTCGCAAATTTTAATTACGCCAGGGATTGCCTTTTCCATAGTAAATTATTCAAAAAATAATTTTATACTGTCGCAAATTTTAATTACGCCAGGGATTGCCTTTTCTATAGTAAATTATTCAAAAAATAATTTCTTACTGTCGCAAATTTCAAATCCGCCAGGGATTGCCTTTTCTATAGTAAATTATTCAAAAAATAATTTTTTACTGTCGCAAATTGTAATTGCGCCAGGGATTGCCTTTTCTATAGTAAATTATTCAAAAAATAATTTTTTACTATCGCAAGTTTTAATTACGCCAGGGATTGCCTTTTCTATAGTAAATTATTCAAAAAATAATTTTTTACTGTCGCAAATTTTAAGTGCGCCAGGGATTGCCTTTTCTATAGTAAATTATTCGAAAAATAATTTTTTACTGTCGTAAATTTTAATTACGCCAGGGATTGCCTTTTCTATAGTAAATTATTCAAAAAATAATTTTTTACTGTCGCAAATTTTAAGTGCGCCAGGGATTGCCTTTTCTATAGTAAATTATTCAAAAAATAATTTTTTACTGTCGCAAATTGTAATTGCGCCAGGGATTGCCTTTTCTATAGTAAATTATTCAAAAAATAATTTTTTACTATCGCAAGTTTTAATTACGCCAGGGATTGCCTTTTCTATAGTAAATTATTCAAAAAATAATTTTCTACTGTCGCAAATTTTAATTACGCCAGGGATTGCCTTTTCTATAGTAAATTATTCAAAAAATAATTTTTTACTGTCGCAAATTTTAATTGCGCCAGGGATTGCCTTTTCTATAGTAAATTATTCAAAAAATAATTTCTTACTATCGCAAGTTTTAATTACGCCAGGGATTGCCTTTTCTATAGTAAATTATTCAAAAAATAATTTTATACTGTCGCAAATTTTAATTACACCAGGGATTGCCTTTTCTATAGTAAATTATTCAAAAAATAATTTTATACTGTCGCAAATTTTAATTACGCCAGGGATTGCCTTTTCTATAGTAAATTATTCAAAAAATAATTTTTTACTGTCGCAAATTTTAATTGCGCCAGGGATAGCCTTTTCTACAGTAAATTTTTCAAAAAATAATTTTTTACTATCGCAAATTGTAATTGCGCCAGGGATTGCCTTTTCTATAGTAAATTATTCAAAAAATAATTTTATACTGTCGCAAATTTTAATTACGCCAGGGATTGCCTTTTCTATAGTAAATTATTCAAAAAATAATTTTATACTGTCGCAAATTTTAATTACGCCAGGGATTGCCTTTTCTATAGTAAATTATTCAAAAAATAATTTTCTACTGTCGCAAATTTTAATTACGCCAGGGATTGCCTTTTCTATAGTAAATTATTCAAAAAATAAATTTTTTACTGTCGCAAATTTTAATTACGCCAGGGATTGCCTTTTCTATAGTAAATTATTCAAAAAATAATTTTTTACTGTGGCAAATTTTAATTGCGCCAGGGATTGCCTTTTCTATAGTAAATTATTCAAAAAATAATTTTTTACTGTCGCAAATTTTAAATGCGCCAGGGATTGCCTTTTCTATAGTAAATTATTCAAAAAATAATTTTCAACTGTCGCAAATTTTAATTACGCCAGGGATTGCCTTTTCTATAGTAAATTATTCAAAAAATAATTTTTTACTGTCGCAAATTTTAATTACGCCAGGGATTGCCTTTTCTATAGTAAATTATTCAAAAAATAATTTTTTATTGTCGCAAATTTTAATTGCGCCAGGGATTGCCTTTTCTATAGTAAATTATTCAAAAAATAATTTTTTACTGTCGCAAATTTTAATTGCGCCAGGGATTGCCTTTTCTATAGTAAATTATTCAAAAAATAATTTTTTACTGTCGCAAATTTCAAATCCGCCAGGGATTGCCTTTCTACAGTAAATTTTGCAAAAAATTATTTTTTACTGTTGCAAATTTTAATTGCGCCAGGGATTGCCTTTTCTATAGTAAATTATTCAAAAAATAATTTTATACTGTCGCAAATTTTAATTACGCCAGGGTTTGCCTTTTCTATAGTAAATTATTCAAAAAATAATTTTCTACTGTCGCAAATTTTAATTGCGCCAGGGATTGCCTTTTCTATAGTAAATTATTCAAAAAATAATTTTCAACTGTCGCAAATTTTAATTACGCCAGGGATTGCCTTTTCTATAGTAAATTATTCAAAAAATAATTTTCTACTGTCGCAAATTTTAATTGCGCCAGGGATTGCCTTTTCTATAGTAAATTATCCAAAAAATAATTTTCAACTGTCGCAAATTTTAATTGCGCCAGGGATTGCCTTTTCTATAGTAAATTATTCAAAAAATAATTTTCTACTGTCGCAAATTTTAATTACGCCAGGGATTGCCTTTTCTATAGTAAATTATTCAAAAAATAATTTTATACTGTCGCAAATTTTAATTACGCCAGGGATTGCCTTTTCTATAGTAAATTATTCAAAAAATAATTTCTTACTGTCGCAAATTTTAATTACGCCAGGGATTGCCTTTTCTATAGTAAATTATTCAAAAAATAATTTTATACTGTCGCAAATTTTAATTACGCCAGGGATTGCCTTTTCTATAGTAAATTATTCAAAAAATAATTTTATACTGTCGCAAATTTTAATTACGCCAGGGATTGCCTTTTCTATAGTAAATTATTCAAAAAATAATTTTATACTGTCGGAAATTTTAATTACGCCAGGGATTGCCTTTTCTATAGTAAATTATTCAAAAAATAATTTTCTACTGTCGCAAATTTTAATTACGCCAGGGATTGCCTTTTCTATAGTAAATTATTCAAAAAATAATTTTTTACTGTCGCAAATTTTAATTGCGCCAGGGATTGCCTTTTCTATAGTAAATTATTCAAAAAATATTTTTTTACTGTCGCAAATTTCAAATCCGCCAGGGATTGCCTTTTCTACAGAAAATTTTGCAAAAAATAATTTTTTACTGTTGCAAATTTTAATTGCGCCAGGGATTGCCTTTTCTACAGTAAATTTTGCAAAAAATAATTTTTTACTGTTGCAAATTTTAACTGCGCCAGGGATTGCCTTTTCTATAGTAAATTATTCAAAAAATAATTTTATACTGTCGCAAATTTTAATTACGCCAGGGATTGCCTTTTTTATAGTAAATTATTCAAAAAATAATTTTATACTGTCGCAAATTTTAATTACGCCAGGGATTGCCTTTTCTATAGTAAATTATTCAAAAAATAATTTTATACTGTCGCAAATTTTAATTACGCCAGGGATTGCCTTTTCTATAGTAAATTATTCAAAAAATAATTTTTTACTGTCGCAAATTTTAATTGCGCCAGGGATAGCCTTGTCTACAGTAAATTTTTCAAAAAATAATTTTTTACTATCGCAAATTGTAATTGCGCCAGGGATTGCCTTTTCTATAGTAAATTATTCAAAAAATAATTTTATACTGTCGCAAATTTTAATTACGCCAGGGATTGCCTTTTCTATAGTAAATTATTCAAAAAATAATTTTATACTTTCGCAAATTTTAATTACGCCAGGGATTGCCTTTTCTATAGTAAATTATTCAAAAAATAATTTTCTACTGTCGCAAATTTTAATTACGCCAGGGATTGCCTTTTCTATAGTAAATTATTCAAAAAATAAATTTTTTACTGTCGCAAATTTTAATTACGCCAGGGATTGCCTTTTCTATAGTAAATTATTCAAAAAATAATTTTTTACTGTGGCAAATTTTAATTGCGCCAGGGATTGCCTTTTCTGTAGTAAATTATTCAAAAAATAATTTTTTACTGTCGCAAATTTTAAGTGCGCCAGGGATTGCCTTTTCTATAGTAAATTATTCAAAAAATAATTTTCAACTGTCGCAAATTTTAATTACGCCAGGGATTGCCTTTTCTATAGTAAATTATTCAAAAAATAATTTTTTACTGTCGCAAATTTTAATTACGCCAGGGATTGCCTTTTCTATAGTAAATTATTCAAAAAATAATTTTTTATTGTCGCAAATTTTAATTGCGCCAGGGATTGCCTTTTCTATAGTAAATTATTCAAAAAATAATTTTTTACTGTCGCAAATTTTAATTGCGCCAGGGATTGCCTTTTCTATAGTAAATTATTCAAAAAATAATTTTTTACTGTCGCAAATTTCAAATCCGCCAGGGATTGCCTTTTCTACAGTAAATTTTGCAAAAAATAATTTTTTACTGTTGCAAATTTTAATTGCGCCAGGGATTGATTGCCTTTTCTATAGTAAATTATTCAAAAAATAATTTTACACTGTCGCAAATTTTAATTACGCCAGGGATTGCCTTTTCTATAGTAAATTATTCAAAAAATAATTTTCTACTGTCGCAAATTTTAATTGCGCCAGGGATTGCCTTTTCTATTGTAAATTATTCAAAAAATAATTTTCTACTGTCGCAAATTTTAATTGCGCCAGGGATTGCCTTTTCTATAGTAAATTATTCAAAAAATAATTTTTTACTGTCGCAAATTTTAATTGCGCCAGGGATTGCCTTTTCTATAGTAAATTATTCAAAAAATAATTTTTTACTGTCGCAAATTTTAATTACGCCAGGGATTGCCTTTTCTATAGTAAATTATTCAAAAAATAATTTTATACTGTCGCAAATTTTAATTACGCCAGGGATTGCCTTTTCTATAGTAAATTATTCAAAAAATAATTTCTTACTGTCGCAAATTTCAAATCCGCCAGGGATTGCCTTTTCTACAGTAAATTTTGCAAAAAATAATTTTTTACTGTTGCAAATTTTAATTGCGCCAGGGATTGCCTTTTCTATAGTAAATTATTCAAAAAATAATTTTTTACTGTCGCAAATTTTAAGTGCGCCAGGGATTGCCTTTTCTATAGTAAATTATGCAAAAAATAATTTTTTACTGTCGCAAATTTTAATTACGCCAGGGATTGCCTTTTCTATAGTAAATTATGCAAAAAATAATTTTTTACTCTCGCAAATTTTAATTACGCCAGGGATTGCCTTTTCTATAGTAAATTATTCAAAAAATAATTTTTTACTGTCGCAAATTTTAAGTGCGCCAGGGATTGCCTTTTCTATAGTAAATTATTCAAAAAATAATTTTTTACTGTCGTAAATTTTAATTACGCCAGGGATTGCCTTTTCTATAGTAAATTATTCAAAAAATAATTTTTTACTGTCGCAAATTTTAAGTGCGCCAGGGATTGCCTTTTCTATAGTAAATTATTCAAAAAATAATTTTTTACTGTCGCAAATTGTAATTGCGCCAGGGATTGCCTTTTCTATAGTAAATTATTCAAAAAATAATTTTTTACTATCGCAACTTTTAATTACGCCAGGGATTGCCTTTTCTATAGTAAATTATTCAAAAAATAATTTTCAACTGTCGCAAATTTTAATTACGCCAGGGATTGCCTTTTCTATAGTAAATTATTCAAAAAATAATTTTTTACTGTCGCAAATTTTAATTGCGCCAGGGATTGCGTTTTCTATAGTAAATTATTCAAAAAATAATTTTTTACTGTCGCAAATTTTAATTGCGCCAGGGATTGCCTTTCCTATAGTAAATTATTCAAAAAATAATTTTCTACTGTCGCAAATTTTAATTGCGCCAGGGATTGCCTTTTCTATAGTAAATTATTCAAAAAATAATTTTCAACTGTCGCAAATTTTAATTACGCCAGGGATTGCCTTTTCTATAGTAAATTATTCAAAAAATAATTTTCTACTGTCGCAAATTTTAATTGCGCCAGGGATTGCCTTTTCTATAGTAAATTATTCAAAAAATAATTTTCAACTGTCGCAAATTTTAATTGCGCCAGGGATTGCCTTTTCTATAGTAAATTATTAAAAAAATAATTTTCTACTGTCGCAAATTTTAATTACGCCAGGGATTGCCTTTTCTATAGTAAATTATTCAAAAAATAATTTTATACTGTCGCAAATTTTAATTACGCCAGGGATTGCCTTTTCTATAGTAAATTATTCAAAAAATAATTTCTTACTGTCGCAAATTTTAATTACGCCAGGGATTGCCTTTTCTATAGTAAATTATTCAAAAAATAATTTTATACTGCCGCAAATTTTAATTACGCCAGGGATTGCCTTTTCTATAGTAAATTATTCAAAAAATAATTTTATACTGTCGCAAATTTTAATTACGCCAGGGATTGCCTTTTCTATAGTAAATTATTCAAAAAATAATTTTATACTGTCGGAAATTTTAATTACGCCAGGGATTGCCTTTTCTATAGTAAATTATTCAAAAAATAATTTTCTACTGTCGCAAATTTTAATTACGCCAGGGATTACCTTTTCTATAGTAAATTATTCAAAAATAATTTTTTACTGTCGCAAATTTTAATTGCGCCAGGGATTGCCTTTTCTATAGTAAATTATTCAAAAAATATTTTTTTACTGTCGCAAATTTCAAATCCGCCAGGGATTGCCTTTTCTACAGTAAATTTTGCAAAAAATAATTTTTTACTGTTGCAAATTTTAATTGCGCCAGGGATTGCCTTTTCTACAGTAAATTTTGCAAAAAATAATTTTTTACTGTTGCAAATTTTAACTGCGCCAGGGATTGCCTTTTCTATAGTAAATTATTCAAAAAATAATTTTATACTGTCGCAAATTTTAATTACGCCAGGGATTGCCTTTTCTATAGTAAATTATTCAAAAAATAATTTTGTACTGTCGCAAATTTTAATTACGCCAGGGATTGCCTTTTCTATAGTAAATTATTCAAAAAATAATTTTTTACTCTCGCAAGTTTTAATTGCGCCAAGGATTGCCTTTTCTATAGTAAATTATTCAAAAAATAATTTTATACTGTCGCAAATTTTAATTACGCCAGGGATTGCCTTTTCTATAGTAAATTATTCAATAAATAATTTTTTACTGTCGCAAATTTTAATTACGCCAGGGATTGCCTTTTCTATAGTAAATTATTCAAAAAATAATTTTCAACTGTCGCAAATTTTAATTACGCCAGGGATTGCCTTTTCTATAGTAAATTATTCAAAAAATAATTTTCTACTGTCGCAAATTTTAATTTCGCCAGGGATTGCCTTTTCTATAGTAAATTATTCAAAAAATAATTTTTTACTGTCGCAAATTTTAATTACGCCAGGGATTGCCTTTTCTATAGTAAATTATTCAAAAAATAATTTTTTACTGTCGCAAATTTTAATTGCGCCAGGGATTGCCTTTTCTATAGTAAATTATTCAAAAAATAATTTTTTACTGTCGCAAATTTTAATTACGCCAGGGATTGCCTTTTCTATAGTAAATTATTCAAAAAATAATTTTATATTGTCGCAAATTTTAATTACGCCAGGGATTGCCTTTTCTATAGTAAATTATTCAAAAAATAATTTCTTACTGTCGCAAATTTCAAATCCGCCAGGGATTGCCTTTTCTACAGTAAATTTTGCAAAAAATAATTTTTTACTGTTGCAAATTTTAATTGCGCCAGGGATTGCCTTTTCTATAGTAAATTATTCAAAAAATAATTTTTTACTGTCGCACATTTTAAGTGCGCCAGGGATTGCCTTTTCTATAGTAAATTATGCAAAAAATAATTTTTTACTGTCGCAAATTTTAATTACGCCAGGGATTGCCTTTTCTATAGTAAATTATGCAAAAAATAATTTTTTACTCTCGCAAATTTTAATTGCGCCAGGGATTGCCTTTTCTGTAGTAAATTTCTAACGAATTAATTTTTTACTGTCGCAAATTTTAATTACGCCAGGGATTGCCTTTTCTATAGTAAATTATTCAAAAAATAATTTTCTACTGTCGCAAATTTTAATTACGACAGGGATTGCCTTTTCTATAGTAAATTATTCAAAAAATAATTTTCTACTGTCGCAAATTTTAATTGCGCCAGGGATTGCCTTTTCTATAGTAAATTATTCAAAAAATAATTTTATACTGTCGCAAATTTAAAGTGCGCTAGGGATTGCCTTTTCTATAGTAAATTATTCAAAAATTAATTTCTTACTGTCGCAAATTTTAAATACGCCAGGGATTGCCTTTTCTATAGTAAATTATTCAAAAAATAATTTTCAACTGTCGCAAATTTTAATTGCGCCAGGGATTGCCTTTTCTATAGTAAATTATTCAAAAAATATTTTTTTTTACTATCGCAAGTTTTAATTACGCCAGGGATTGCCTTTTATATAGTAAATTATTCAAAAAATAATTTTCTACTGTCGCAAATTTTAATTACGCCAGGGATTGCCTTTTCTATAGTAAATTATTCAAAAAATAAATTTTTTACTGTCGCAAATTTTAATTACGCCAGGGATTGCCTTTTCTATAGTAAATTATTCAAAAAATAATTTTTTACTGTGGCAAATTTTAATTGCGCCAGGGATTGCCTTTTCTATAGTAAATTATTCAAAAAATAATTTTTTACTGTCGCAAATTTTAAGTGCGCCAGGGATTGCCTTTTCTATAGTAAATTATTCAAAAAATAATTTTCAACTGTCGCAAATTTTAATTACGCCAGGGATTGCCTTTTCTATAGTAAATTATTCAAAAAATAATTTTTTACTGTCGCAAATTTTAATTACGCCAGGGATTGCCTTTTCTATAGTAAATTATTCAAAAAATAATTTCTTATTGTCGCAAATTTTAATTGCGCCAGGGATTGCCTTTTCTATAGTAAATTATTCAAAAAATAATTTTTTACTGTCGCAAATTTTAATTGCGCCAGGGATTGCCTTTCCTATAGTAAATTATTCAAAAAATAATTTTTTACTGTCGCAAATTTCAAATCCGCCAGGGATTGCCTTTTCTACAGTAAATTTTGCAAAAAATTATTTTTTACTGTTGCAAATTTTAATTGCGCCAGGGATTGCCTTTTCTATAGTAAATTATTCAAAAAATAATTTTATACTGTCGCAAATTTTAATTACGCCAGGGTTTGCCTTTTCTATAGTAAATTATTCAAAAAATAATTTTCTACTGTCGCAAATTTTAATTGCGCCAGGGATTGCCTTTTCTATAGTAAATTATTCAAAAAATAATTTTCAACTGTCGCAAATTTTAATTACGCCAGGGATTGCCTTTTCTATAGTAAATTATTCAAAAAATAATTTTCTACTGTCGCAAATTTTAATTGCGCCAGGGATTGCCTTTTCTATAGTAAATTATTCAAAAAATAATTTTCAACTGTCGCAAATTTTAATTGCGCCAGGGATTGCCTTTTCTATAGTAAATTATTCAAAAAATAATTTTCTACTGTCGCAAATTTTAATTACGCCAGGGATTGCCTTTTCTATAGTAAATTATTCAAAAAATAATTTTATACTGTCGCAAATTTTAATTACGACAGGGATTGCCTTTTCTATAGTAAATTATTCAAAAAATAATTTCTTACTGTCGCAAATTTTAATTACGCCAGGGATTGCCTTTTCTATAGTAAATTATTCAAAAAATAATTTTATACTGTCGCAAATTTTAATTACGCCAGGGATTGCCTTTTCTATAGTAAATTATTCAAAAAATAATTTTATACTGTCGCAAATTTTAATTACGCCAGGGATTGCCTTTTCTATAGTAAATTATTCAAAAAATAATTTTATACTGTCGGAAATTTTAGTTACGCCAGGGATTGCCTTTTCTATAGTAAATTATTCAAAAAAAAATTTTCTACTGTCGCAAATTTTAATTACGCCAGGGATTGCCTTTTCTATAGTAAATTATTCAAAAATAATTTTTTACTGTCGCAAATTTTAATTGCGCCAGGGATTGCCTTTTCTATAGTAAATTATTCAAAAAATATTTTTTTACTGTCGCAAATTTCAAATCCGCCAGGGATTGCCTTTTCTACAGTAAATTTTGCAAAAAATAATTTTTTACTGTTGCAAATTTTAATTGCGCCAGGGATTGCCTTTTCTACAGTAAATTTTCCAAAAAATAATTTTTTACTGTTGCAAATTTTAACTGCGCCAGGGATTGCCTTTTCTATAGTAAATTATTCAAAAAATAATTTTATACTCTCGCAAATTTTAATTACGCCAGGGATTGCCTTTTCTATAGTAAATTATTCAAAAAATAATTTTGTACTGTCGCAAATTTTAATTACGCCAGGGATTGCCTTTTCTATAGTAAATTATTCAAAAAATAATTTTTTACTCTCGCAAGTTTTAATTACGCCAGGGATTGCCTTTTCTATAGTAAATTATTCAAAAAATAATTTTATACTGTCGCAAATTTTAATTACGCCAGGGATTGCCTTTTCTATAGTAAATTATTCAATAAATAATTTTTTACTGTCGCAAATTTTAATTACGCCAGGGATTGCCTTTTCTATAGTAAATTATTCAAAAAATAATTTTCAACTGTCGCAAATTTTAATTACGCCAGGGATTGCCTTTTCTATAGTAAATTATTCAAAAAATAATTTTCTACTGTCGCAAATTTTAATTTCGCCAGGGATTGCCTTTTCTATAGTAAATTATTCAAAAAATAATTTTTTACTGTCGCAAATTTTAATTACGCCAGGGATTGCCTTTTCTATAGTAAATTATTCAAAAAATAATTTTTTACTGTCGCAAATTTTAATTGCGCCAGGGATTGCCTTTTCTATAGTAAATTATTCAAAAAATAATTTTTTACTGTCGCAAATTTTAATTACGCCAGGGATTGCCTTTTCTATAGTAAATTATTCAAAAAATAATTTTATATTGTCGCAAATTTTAATTACGCCAGGGATTGCCTTTTCTATAGTAAATTATTCAAAAAATAATTTTTTACTCTCGCAAATTTTAATTGCGCCAGGGATTGCCTTTTCTGTAGTAAATTTCTAACGAATTAATTTTTTACTGTCGCAAATTTTAATTACGCCAGGGATTGCCTTTTCTATAGTAAATTATTCAAAAAATAATTTTCTACTGTCGCAAATTTTAATTACGACAGGGATTGCCTTTTCTATAGTAAATTATTCAAAAAATAATTTTCTACTGTCGCAAATTTTAATTACGCCCGGGATTGCCTTTTCTATAGTAAATTATTCAAAAAATAATTTTATACTGTCGCAAATTTAAAGTGCGCTAGGGATTGCCTTTTCTATAGTAAATTATTCAAAAATTAATTTCTTACTGTCGCAAATTTTAAATACGCCAGGGATTGCCTTTTCTATAGTAAATTATTCAAAAAATAATTTTCAACTGTCGCAAATTTTAATTGCGCCAGGGATTGCCTTTTCTATAGTAAATTATTCAAAAAATATTTTTTTACTATCGCAAGTTTTAATTACGCCAGGGATTGCCTTTTCTATAGTAAATTTTTCAAAAAATAATTTTTTACTATCGCAAATTTTAATTGCGCCAGGGATTGCCTTTTCTATAGTAAATTATTCAAAAAATAATTTTTTACTGTCGCAAATTTTAAATACGTCAGGGATTGCCTTTTCTATAGTAAATTATTCAAAAAATAATTTTATACTGTCGCAAATTTTAATTACGCCAGGGATTGCTTTTTCTATAGTAAATTATTCAAAAAATAATTTTTTACTGTCGCAAATTTTAATTACGCCAGGGATTGCCTTTTCTATAGTAAATTATTCAAAAATTAATTTTTTACTGTCGCAAATTTTAATTGCGCCAGGGATTGCCTTTTCTATAGTAAATTATTCAAAAAATAATTTTTTACTGTCGCAAATTTTAAGTGCGCCAAAGATTGCCTTTTCTATAGTAAATTATTGAAAAAATAATTTTATACTGTCGCAAATTTTAATTACGCCAGGGATTGCTTTTTCTATAGTAAATTATTCAAAAAATAATTTTTTACTGTCGCAAATTTTAATTACGCCAGGGATTGCCTTTTCTATAGTAAATTATTCAAAAATTAATTTTTTACTGTCGCAAATTTTAATTGCGCCAGGGATTGCCTTTTCTATAGTAAATTACTCAAAAAATAATTTTTTACTGTCGCAAATTTTAATTACGCCAGGGATTGCCTTTTCTATAGTAAATTATTCAAAAAATAATTTTTTACTGTCGCAATTTTTAAGTGCGCCAGGGATTGCCTTTTCTATAGTAAATTATTCAAAAAATATTTTTTTACTATCGCAAGTTTTAATTACGCCAGGGATTGCCTTTTCTATAGTAAATTTTTCAAAAAATAATTTTTTACTATCGCAAATTTTAATTGCGCCAGGGATTGCCTTTTCTATAGTAAATTATTCAAAAAATAATTTTTTACTGTCGCAAATTTTAAATACGCCAGGGATTGCCTTTTCTATAGTAAATTATTCAAAAAATAATTTTATACTGTCGCAAATTTTAATTACGCCAGGGATTGCTTTTTCTATAGTAAATTATTCAAAAAATAATTTTTTACTGTCGCAAATTTTAATTACGCCAGGGATTGCCTTTTCTATAGTAAATTATTCAAAAATTAATTTTTTACTGTCGCAAATTTTAATTGCGACAGGGATTGCCTTTTCTATAGTAAATTATTCAAAAAATAATTTTTTACTGTCGCAAATTTTAAGTGCGCCAAAGATTGCCTTTTCTATAGTAAATTATTGAAAAAATAATTTTATACTGTCGCAAATTTTAATTACGCCAGGGATTGCTTTTTCTATAGTAAATTATTCAAAAAATAATTTTTTACTGTCGCAAATTTTAATTACGCCAGGGATTGCCTTTTCTATAGTAAATTATTCAAAAATTAATTTTTTACTGTCGCAAATTTTAATTGCGCCAGGGATTGCCTTTTCTATAGTAAATTACTCAAAAAAGAATTTTTTACTGTCGCAAATTTTAAGTGCGCCAAAGATTGCCTTTTCTATAGTAAATTATTCAAAAAATAATTTTTTACTGTCGCAAATTTTAATTACGCCAGGGATTGCCTTTTCTATAGTAAATTATTCAAAAAATAATTTTTTACTGTCGCAAATTTTAATTGCGCCAGGGATTGCCTTTTCTATAGTAAATTATTCAAAAAATAATTTTATACTGTCGCAAATTTTAAGTGCGCCAGGGATTGCCTTTTCTATAGTAAATTATTCAAAAATTAATTTCTTACTGTCGCAAATTTTAAATACGCCAGGGATTACCTTTTCTATAGTAAATTATTCAAAAAATAATTTTCAACTGTCGCAAATTTTAATTGCGCCAGGGATTGCCTTTTCTATAGTAAATTATTCAAAAAATATTTTTTTAATATCGCAAGTTTTAATTACGCCAGGGATTGCCTTTTCTATAGTAAATTTTTCAAAAAATAATTTTTTACTATCGCAAATTTTAATTGCGCCAGGGATTGCCTTTTCTATAGTAAATTATTCAAAAAATAATTTTTTACTGTCGCAAATTTTAAATACGCCAGGGATTGCCTTTTCTATAGTAAATTATTCAAAAAATAATTTTATACTGTCGCAAATTTTAATTACGCCAGGGATTGCCTTTTCTATTGTAAATTATTCAAAAAATAATTTTTTACTGTCGCAAATTTTAATTACGCCAGGGATTGCCTTTTCTATAGTAAATTATTCAAAAATTAATTTTTTACTGTCCCAAATTTTAATTGCGCCAGGGATTGCCTTTTCTATAGTAAATTATTCAAAAAATAATTTTTTACTGTCGCAAATTTTAAGTGCGCCAAAGATTGCCTTTTCTATAGTAAATTATTCAACAAATAATTTTTTACTGTCGCAAATTTTAATTACGCCAGGGATTGCCTTTTCTATAGTAAATTATTCAAAAATTAATTTTTTACTGTCGCAAATTTTAAGTGCGCCAGGGATTGCCTTTTCTATAGTAAATTATTCAAAAAATAATTTTCTACTGTCGCAAATTTTAATTACGCCAGGGATTGCCTTTTCTATAGTAAATTATTCAAAAAATAATTTTCTACTGTCGCAAATTTTAATTACGCCAGGGATTGCCTTTTCTATAGTAAATTATTCAAAAAATAATTTTCTACTGTCGCAAATTTTAATTACGCCAGGGATTGCCTTTTCTATAGTAAATTATTCAAAAAATAATTTTTTACTGTCGCAAATTTTAATTACGCCAGGGATTGCCTTCTCTATAGTAAATTATTCAAAAAATAATTTTCTACTGTCGAAAATTTTAATTGCGCCAGGGATTGCCTTTTCTATAGTAAATTATTCAAAAAATAATTTTTTACTGTCGCAAATTTTAATTACGCCAGGGATTGCCTTTTCTATAGTAAATTATTCAAAAAATAATTTTATACTGTCGCAAATTTTAAGTGCGCCAGGGATTGCCTTTTCTATAGTAAATTATTCAAAAATTAATTTCTTACTGTCGCAAATTTTAAATACGCCAGGGATTGTATTTTCTATAGTAAATTATTCAAAAAATAATTTTCAACTTTCGCAAATTTTAATTGCGCCAGGGATTGCCTTTTCTATAGTAAATTATTCAAAAAATAATTTTTTACTATCGTAAGTTTTAATTACGCCAGGGATTGCCTTTTCTATAGTAAATTTTGCAAAAAATAATTTTTTACTATCGCAAATTATAATTGCGCCAGGGATTGCCTTTTCTATAGTAAATTATTTAAAAAATAATTTTTTACTGTCGCAAATTTTAAATACGCCAGGGATTGCCTTTTCTATAGTAAATTATTCAAAAAATAATTTTATACTGTCGCAAATTTTAATTACGCCAGGGATTGCCTTTTCTATAGTAAATTATTCAAAAAATAATTTTTTACTGTCGCAAATTTTAATTACGCCAAGGATTGCCTTTTCTATAGTAAATTATTCAAAAATTAATTTTTTACTGTCGCAAATTTTAATTGCGCCAGGGATTGCCTTTTCTACAGTAAATTTTGCAAAAAATAATTTATTACTGTCGCAAATTTTAATTACGCCAGGGATTGCTTTTTCTATAGTAAATTATTCAAAAAATAATTTTATACTGTCGCAAATTTTAATTACGCCAGGGATTGCCTTTTCTATAGTAAATTATTCAACAAATAATTTTCTACTGTCGCAAATTTTAATTACGCCAGGGATTGCCTTTTCTATAGTAAATTATTCAAAAAATAATTTTCTACTGTTGCAAATTTTAATTACGCCAGGGATTGCCTTTTCTATAGTAAATTTCTCACAAATTAATTTTTTACTCTCGCAAATTTTAAATACGCCAGGGATTGCCTTTTCAATAGTAAATTATTCAAAAAGTAATTTTCTACTGCCGCAAATTTTAATTACGCCAGGGATTGCCTTTTCTATAGTAAATTATTCAAAAAATAATTTTCTACTGTCGCAAATTTTAATTACGCCAGGGATTGCCTTTTCTATAGTAAATTATTCAAAAAATAATTTTTTACTGTCGCAAATTTTAATTGCGCCAGGGATTGCCTTTTCTATAGTAAATTATTCAAAAAATAATTTTTTACTGTCGCAAATTTCAAATCCGCCAGGGATTGCCTTTTCTATAGTAAATTATTCAAAAAATAATTTTCAACTGTCGCAAATTTTAATTGCGCCAGGGATTGCCTTTTCTATAGTAAATTATTCAAAAAATAATTTTTTACTGTCGCAAATTTTAAATAGGCCAGGGATTGCCTTTTCTATAGTAAATTATTCAAAAAATAATTTTTTACTGTCGCAAATTTTAAATACGCCAGGGATTGCCTTTTCTATAGTAAATTATTCAAAAAATAATTTTCTACTGTTGCAAATTTTAATTGCGCCAGGGATTGCCTTTTCTATAGTAAATTATTCAAAAAATAATTTTATACTGTCGCAAATTTTAATTGCGCCAGGGATTGCCTTTTCTATAGTAAATTATTCAAAAAATAATTTTCTACTGTCGCAAATTTTAATTGCGCCAGGGATTGCCTTTTCTATAGTAAATTATTCAAAAAATAATTTTGAACTGTCGCAAATTTTAAATACACCAGGGATTGCCTTTTCTATAGTAAATTATTCAAAAAATAATTTTCAACTGTCGCAAATTTTAATTGCGCCAGGGATTGCCTTTTCTATAGTAAATTATTCAAAAAATAATTTTTTACTGTCGCAAATTTTAATTACACCAGGGATTGCCTTTTCTATAGTAAATTATTCAAAAAATAATTTTCAACTGTCGCAAATTTTAATTACGCCAGGGATTGCCTTTTCTATAGTAAATTATTCAAAAAATAATTTTATACTGTCGCAAATTTTAATTACGCCAGGGATTGCCTTTTCTATAGTAAATTATTCAAAAAATAATTTTATACTGTCGCAAATTTTAATTGCGCCAGGGATTGCCTTTTCTATAGTAAATTATTCAAAAAATAATTTTTTACTGTCGCAAATTTCAAATCCGCCAGGGATTGCCTTTCTATAGTAAATTATTCAAAAAATAATTTTTTACTGTCGCAAATTTCAAATCCGCCAGGGATTGCCTTTTCTATAGTAAATTATTCAAAAAATAATTTTCAACTGTCGCAAATTTTAATTACGCCAGGGATTGCCTTTTCTATAGTAAATTATTCAAAAAAAAATTTTTTACAGTCGCAAATTTTAAATATCCCAGGGATTGCCTTTTCTATAGTAAATTATTCAAAAAATAATTTTTTACTGTCGCAAATTTTAATTACGCCAGGGATTGCCTTTTCTATAGTAAATTATTCAAAAAATAATTTTTTACTGTCGCAAATTTTAAATACGCCAGGGATTGCCTTTTCTATAGTAAATTATTCAAAAATTAATTTCTTACTGTCGCAAATTTTAAATACGCCAGGGATTACCTTTTCTATAGTAAATTATTCAAAAAATAATTTTCAACTGTCGCAAATTTTAATTGCGCCAGGGATTGCCTTTTCTATAGTAAATTATTCAAAAAATATTTTTTTAATATCGCAAGTTTTAATTACGCAGGGATTGCCTTTTCTATAGTAAATTTTTCAAAAAATAATTTTTTACTATCGCAAATTTTAATTGCGCCAGGGATTGCCTTTTCTATAGTAAATTATTCAAAAAATAATTTTTTACTGTCGCAAATTTTAAATACGCCAGGGATTGCCTTTTCTATAGTAAATTATTCAAAAATAATTTTATACTGTCGCAAATTTTAATTACGCCAGGGATTGCCTTTTCTATTGTAAATTATTCAAAAAATAATTTTTTACTGTCGCAAATTTTAATTACGCCAGGGATTGCCTTTTCTATAGTAAATTATTCAAAAATTAATTTTTTACTGTCCCAAATTTTAATTGCGCCAGGGATTGCCTTTTCTATAGTAAATTATTCAAAAAATAATTTTTTACTGTCGCAAATTTTAAGTGCGCCAAAGATTGCCTTTTCTATAGTAAATTATTCAACAAATAATTTTTTACTGTCGCAAATTTTAATTACGCCAGGGATTGCCTTTTCTATAGTAAATTATTCAAAAATTAATTTTTTACTGTCGCAAATTTTAAGTGCGCCAGGGATTGCCTTTTCTATAGTAAATTATTCAAAAAATAATTTTCTACTGTCGCAAATTTTAATTACGCCAGGGATTGCCTTTTCTATAGTAAATTATTCAAAAAATAATTTTCTACTGTCGCAAATTTTAATTACGCCAGGGATTGCCTTTTCTATAGTAAATTATTCAAAAAATAATTTTCTACTGTCGCAAATTTTAATTACGCCAGGGATTGCCTTTTCTATAGTAAATTATTCAAAAAATAATTTTTTACTGTCGCAAATTTTAATTACGCCAGGGATTGCCTTCTCTATAGTAAATTATTCAAAAAATAATTTTCTACTGTCGAAAATTTTAATTGCGCCAGGGATTGCCTTTTCTATAGTAAATTATTCAAAAAATAATTTTTTACTGTCGCAAATTTTAATTACGCCAGGGATTGCCTTTTCTATAGTAAATTATTCAAAAAATAATTTTATACTGTCGCAAATTTTAAGTGCGCCAGGGATTGCCTTTTCTATAGTAAATTATTCAAAAATTAATTTCTTACTGTCGCAAATTTTAAATACGCCAGGGATTGTATTTTCTATAGTAAATTATTCAAAAAAATAATTTTCAACTTTCGCAAATTTTAATTGCGCCAGGGATTGCCTTTTCTATAGTAAATTATTCAAAAAATAATTTTTTACTATCGCAAGTTTTAATTACGCCAGGGATTGCCTTTTCTATAGTAAATTTGCAAAAAATAATTTTTTACTATCGCAAATTATAATTGCGCCAGGGATTGCCTTTTCTATAGTAAAATTATTTAAAAAATAATTTTTTACTGTCGCAAATTTTTAAATACGCCAGGGATTGCCTTTTCTATAGTAAATTATTCAAAAAATAATTTTATACTGTCGCAAATTTTAATTACGCCAGGGATTGCCTTTTCTATAGTAAATTATTCAAAAAATAATTTTTTACTGTCGCAAATTTTAATTACGCCAAGGATTGCCTTTTCTATAGTAAATTATTCAAAAATTAATTTTTTACTGTCGCAAATTTTAATTGCGCCAGGGATTGCCTTTTCTACAGTAAATTTTGCAAAAAATAATTTATTACTGTCGCAAATTTTAATTACGCCAGGGATTGCTTTTTCTATAGTAAATTATTCAAAAAATAATTTTATACTGTCGCAAATTTTAATTACGCCAGGGATTGCCTTTTCTATAGTAAATTATTCAACAAATAATTTTCTACTGTCGCAAATTTTAATTACGCCAGGGATTGCCTTTTTCTATAGTAAATTATTCAAAAAATAATTTTCTACTGTTGCAAATTTTAATTACGCCAGGGATTGCCTTTTCTATAGTAAATTTCTCACAAATTAATTTTTTACTCTCGCAAATTTTAAATACGCCAGGGATTGCCTTTTCAATAGTAAATTATTCAAAAAGTAATTTTCTACTGCCGCAAATTTTAATTACGCCAGGGATTGCCTTTTCTATAGTAAATTATTCAAAAAATAATTTTCTACTGTCGCCAAATTTTAATTACGCCAGGGATTGCCTTTTCTATAGTAAATTATTCAAAAAATAATTTTTTACTGTCGCAAATTTTAATTGCGCCAGGGATTGCCTTTTCTATAGTAAATTATTCAAAAAATAATTTTTTACTGTCGCAAATTTCAAATCCGCCAGGGATTGCCTTTTCTATAGTAAATTATTCAAAAAATATTTTCAACTGTCGCAAATTTTAATTGCGCCAGGGATTGCCTTTTCTATAGTAAATTATTCAAAAAATAATTTTTTACTGTCGCAAATTTTAAATAGGCCAGGGATTGCCTTTTCTATAGTAAATTATTCAAAAAATAATTTTTTACTGTCGCAAATTTTAAATACGCCAGGGATTGCCTTTTCTATAGTAAATTATTCAAAAAATAATTTTCTACTGTTGCAAATTTTAATTGCGCCAGGGGATTGCCTTTTCTATAGTAAATTATTCAAAAAATAATTTTATACTGTCGCAAATTTTAATTGCGCCAGGGATTGCCTTTTCTATAGTAAATTATTCAAAAAATAATTTTCTACTGTCGCAAATTTTAATTGCGCCAGGGATTGCCTTTTCTATAGTAAATTATTCAAAAAATAATTTTGAACTGTCGCAAATTTTAAATACACCAGGGATTGCCTTTTCTATAGTAAATTATTCAAAAAATAATTTTCAACTGTCGCAAATTTTAATTGCGCCAGGGATTGCCTTTTCTATAGTAAATTATTCAAAAAATAATTTTTTACTGTCGCAAATTTTAATTACACCAGGGATTGCCTTTTCTATAGTAAATTATTCAAAAAAATAATTTTCAACTGTCGCAAATTTTAATTACGCCAGGGATTGCCTTTTCTATAGTAAATTATTCAAAAAATAATTTTATACTGTCGCAAATTTTAATTACGCCAGGGATTGCCTTTTCTATAGTAAATTATTCAAAAAAATAATTTTATACTGTCGCAAATTTTAATTGCGCCAGGGATTGCCTTTTCTATAGTAAATTATTCAAAAAATAATTTTTTACTGTCGCAAATTTCAAATCCGCCAGGGATTGCCTTTCTATAGTAAATTATTCAAAAAATAATTTTTTTACTGTCGCAAATTTCAAATCCGCCAGGGATTGCCTTTTCTATAGTAAATTATTCAAAAAATAATTTTCAACTGTCGCAAATTTTAATTACGCCAGGGATTGCCTTTTCTATAGTAAATTATTCAAAAAAAAATTTTTTACAGTCGCAAATTTTAAATATCCCAGGGATTGCCTTTTCTATAGTAAATTATTCAAAAAATAATTTTTTACTGTCGCAAATTTTAATTACGCCAGGGATTGCCTTTTCTATAGTAAATTATTCAAAAAATAATTTTTTACTGTCGCAAATTTTAAATACGCCAGGGATTGCCTTTTCTATAGTAAATTATTTAAAAAATAATTTTTACTGTCGCAAATTTTAAATATACCAGGGATTGCCTTTTCTATAGTAAATTTCTCACAAATTAATTTTCAACTGTCGCAAATTTTAATTACGCCAGGGATTGCCTTTTCTATAGTAAATTATTCAAAAAATAGTTTTCTACTGTCGCAAATTTTAATTACGCCAGGGATTGCCTTTTCTATAGTAAATTATTCAAAAAATAATTTTCTACTGTCGCAAATTTCAAATTCGCCAGGGATTGCCTTTTCTATAGTAAATTATTCAAAAAATAATTTTTTACTATCGCAAGTTTTAATTGCGCCAGGGATTGCCTTTTCTACAGTAAATTTTGCAAAAAATAATTTTTTACTATCGCAAGTTTTAATTGCGCCAGGGATTGCCTTTTCTACAGTAAACTTTGCAAAAAATAATTTTTTACTGTCGCAAATTTTAATTACGCCAGGGATTACCTTTTCTATAGTAAATTATTCAAAAAAATAATTTTCTACTGTCGCAAATTTTAAATACGCCAGGGATTGCCTTTTCTATAGTAAATTATTCAAAAAATAATTTTATACTGTCGCAAATTTTAATTACGCCAGGGACTGCCTTTTCTATAGTGAATTATTCAAAAAATAAATTTCTACTGTTGCAAATTTTAATTGCGACAGGGATTGCCTTTTCTATAGTAATTTATTCAAAAAATAATTTTTTACTATCGCAAGTTTTAATTACGCCAGGAATTGCCTTTTCTATAGTAAATTTTGCAAAAAATAATTTTTTACTGTCGCAAATTTTAATTGCGCCAGGGATTGCCTTTTCTATAGTAAATTATTCAAAAAATAATTTTCTACTGTCGCAAATTTTAATTACGCCAGGGATTGCCTTTTCTATAGTAAATTATTCAAAAAATAATTTTCAACTGTCGCAAATTTTAATTACGCAAGGGATTGCCTTTTCTATAGTAAATTATTCAAAAAATAATTTTATTACTGTCGCAAATTTTAATTACGCCAGGGATTCCCTTTTCTATAGTAAATTATTCAAAAAATAATTTTCTACTGTCGCAAATTGTAATTGCGCCAGGGATTGCCTTTTCTATAGTTAAATTATTCAAAAAATAATTTTTTACTGTCGCAAATTTTAATTACGCCAGCGATTGCCTTTTCTATAGTAAATTATTCAAAAAATAATTTTTTACTGTCGCAAATTTTAAGTGCGCCAGGGATTGCCCTTTTCTATAGTAAATTAGTCAAAAAATAATTTTATACTGTCGCAAATTTTAATTACGCCAGGGATTGCCTTTTCTATAGTAAATTATTCAAAAAATAATTTTATACTGTCGCAAATTTTAATTGCGCCAGGGATTGCCTTTTCTATAGTAAATTATTCAAAAAATAATTTTTTACTGTCGCAAATTTCAAATCCGCCAGGGATTGCCTTTTCTATAGTAAATTATTCAAAAAATAATTTTTTACTGTCGCAAATTTCAAATCGACAGGGATTGCCTTTTCTATAGTAAATTATTCAAAAATAATTTTCAACTGTCGCAAATTTTAATTACGCCAGGGATTGCCTTTTCTATAGTAAATTATTCAAAAAATAATTTTTTACTGTCGCAAATTTTAAATATCCCAGGGATTGCCTTTTCTATAGTAAATTATTCAAAAAATAATTTTTTACTGTCGCAAATTTTAATTACGCCAGGGATTGCCTTTTCTATAGTAAATTATTCAAAAAATAATTTTTTACTGTCGCAAATTTTAAATACGCCAGGGATTGCCTTTTCTATAGTAAAATTATTTAAAAAAATAATTTTTTACTGTCGCAAATTTTAAATATCCCAGGGATTGCCTTTTCTATAGTAAATTTCTCACAAATTAATTTTCAACTGTCGCAAATTTTAATTACGCCAGGGATTGCCTTTTCTATAGTAAATTATTCAAAAAATTGTTTTCTACTGTCGCAAATTTTAATTACGCCAGGGATTGCCTTTTCTATAGTAAATTATTCAAAAAATAATTTTCTACTGTCGCAAATTTCAAATCCGCCAGGGATTGCCTTTTCTATAGTAAATTATTCAAAAATAATTTTTTTACTATCGCAAGTTTTAATTGCGCCATGGATTGCCTTTTCTATAGTAAATTATTCAAAAAATAATTTTTTTACTGTCGCAAATTTTAATTACGCCAGGGATTGCCTTTTCTATAGTAAATTATTCAAAAATAATTTTCAACTGTCGCAAATTTTAATACGCCTGGGATTGCTTTTTCTATAGTAAATTATCCAAAAAATAATTTTTCTACTGTCGCAAATTTTAATTACGCCAGGGATTGCCTTTTCTATAGTAAATTATTCAAAAAATAATTTTTTACTGTCGCAAATTTTAATTACGCCAGGGATTGCCTTTTCTATAGTAAATTATTCAAAAAAATAATTTTTTACTGTCGCAAATTTTAAATACGCCAGGGATTGCCTTTTCTATAGTAAATTATTCAAAAAATAATTTTTTAATGTCGCAAATTTTAAATATCCCAGGGATTGCCTTTTCTATAGTAAATGTCTCACAAATTAATTTTTTACTGTCGCAAATTTTAAATACGCCAGGAATTGCCTTTTCTATAGTAAAATTATTCATACAAATAATTTTTTACTGTCGCAAATTTCAAATCCGCCAGGGATTGCCTTTTCTATAGTAAATTATTCAAAAAATAATTTTCTACTGTCGCAAATTTTAATTACGCCCGGGATTGCCTTTTCTATAGTAAATTATTCAAAAAATAATTTTCAACTGTCGCAAATTTTTAATTACGCCAGGGATTGCCTTTTCTATAGTAAATTATTCAAAAAATAATTTTTTACTGTCGCAAATTTTAAATATCCCAGGGATTGCTTTTCTATAGTAAATTTCTCACAAATTAATTTTTTACTGTCGCAAATTTTAAATACGCCAGGGATTGCCTTTTCTATAGTAATTATTCAAAAAATAATTTTTTACTGTCGCAAATTTCAATCCGCCAGGGATTGCCTTTTCTATAGTAAATTATTCAAAAAATAATTTTCTACTGTCCGCAAATCTTAATTACGCCAGGGATTGCCTTTTCTATAGTAAATTATTCAAAAAATAATTTTGTACTGTCGCAAATTTTAAGTGCGCCAGGGATTGCCTTTCTATAGTAAATTATTCAAAAAATAATTTTCTACTGTCGCAAATTTTAATTACGCCAGGGATTGCGTTTTCTATAGTAAATTATTCAAAAAATAATTTTTTACTGTCGAAAATTTTAATTGCGCCAGGGATTGCCTTTTCTATAGTAAATTGTTCAAAAATAATTTCTTACTGTCGCAAATTTTAGTTACGCCAGGGATTGCCTTTTCTATAGTAAATTATTCAAAAAATAATTTTCTACTGTCGCAAATTTAATTGCGCCAGGGATTGCCTTTTCTATAGTAAATTATTCAAAAAATAATTTTTTACTGTCGCAAATTTTAAATACGCGAGGGATTGCCTTTTCTATAGTAAATTTTGCAAAAAATAATTTTTTACTGTCGCAAATTTCAAATCCTCCAGGGATTGCCTTTTCTATAGTAAATTATTCAAAAAATAATTTTATACTGTCGCAAATTTTAAATACGCCAGGGATTGCCTTTATTATATAGTAAATTATTCAAAAAATAATTTTCAACTGTCGCAAATTTTAAATAAGCCAGGGATTGCCATTTCTATAGTAAATTATTCAAAAAATAATTTTCAACTGTCGCAAATTTTAATTGCGCCAGGGATTGCCTTTTCTATAGTAAATTATTCAAAAAATAATTTTCAACTGTCGCAAATTTTAAATACGCCAGGGATTGCCTTTTCTATAGTAAATTATTCAAAAAATAATTTTCAACTGTCGCAAATTTTAATTACGCCAGGATTGCCTTTTCTATAGTAAATTATTCAAAAAATAATTTTCTACTGTCGCAAATTTAATTACGCCCGGGATTGCCTTTTCTATAGTAAATTATTCAAAAAATAATTTTCAACTGTCGCAAATTTTAATTACGCCAGGGATTGCCTTTTCTATAGTAAATTGTTCAAAAAATAATTTCTTACTGTCGCAAATTTTAAGTGCGCCAGGATTGCCTTTTCTATAGTAAATTATTCAAAAAAATAATTTTCTACTGTCGCAAATTTTAATTACGCCAGGGATTGCGTTTTCTATAGTAAATTATTCAAAAAATAATTTTTTACTGTCGAAAATTTTAATTGCGCCAGGATTGCCTTTTCTA